>CAUYQG010079675.1:0-46577 GCA_963574415.1 Tarsius wallacei
TTATCGCAGCATTGTTCACAATAGCAAGAACCTGGAATCAACCATGCTGTCCATCAAAAGAGGACTGGATTAAAAAAATGTGGTACATATACATGATGGAATACTACGCAGCCATAAAAAAGAACAAAATCATGAATTTCGTAGCAACCTGGATGGAACTAGAGTCTACAATACTGAGTGACCTCTCACAAAAACAACAATCTGCGTATCACATGTTCTCACTCATATAGTGGACCTTGAATATCCATCGTAATACTATAAGAAAAGGACTGACATTGGTGGGAAACTATGGGGGAGGAGGGGAAGGGAGGTGGGATTAACGGTAGTAATATCTGTCTGGGGACAGGGAAACACCCCATATCAACGAGGGTGCCTGAAGCATATTTGTATACCTAAACCTTAACTGTACCCCACAATATCAAAATAAAAAATATTGATATTAAAAAAATTGCTCTACCAAAAGGACACCTTCATGTGTCTATTCTTTGCAGCACTATTCACAATAGCAAAAACATGTAACCAACCCAGATGTCCCTCAAAAATGGACTGGATAAAGAAAATGTGGCACATATGCACAATGGAATACTCTGCAATCATAAAGAAGAACAAAACCATGTCCTTTGCAGCAACGTGGATGCAGTTGGAGACCACCATTCTAAGTCACTTATCACAGAAACAAAGAGCTGGATATCACATGTTCACACTCATTAGTGGGCACTAAATACTGGGCACTTGAGCACAAACAACTGATGGGAACAACTGATGCTGAGCACTGCGAGCAGGAGGAGGGAGGGAGGGGAGACAAGGGGCACACAACCACCCACTGGGTACCACATCCACTACTAGAAGAAGAGAGGGCCCACTAGAAGCCCAAACCTCACCAGCACACAATTCACTTATGTAGCAAATCGTCACTTGTACCCCACATCTCTAACATTAAAATTAAAATTTAAAGAATTCAACAAAGAAAAAAAAAGAAAGCTCTGTATAAACTCCATGACAACACATTCTCAGGTTTTTTCTGACCTCTGTGATCCATCCTTCCTAATCTCATGTTACACTCCTCTTCTTCCATGCTATTCCCCTCCTTCCCGTGGACGCAGAGAGCCTTCATGGCCGCCCAATTTGCCTCTGAAGGGTTAGAGATTGGTGTTTGTTCCCTCAGTACTCTAAAGTTGTCGTTCCTCTGTCTTTCCTCATGCACTGCTTCTAACAGCAAATGTGCTGACCTTCACATCATTCCTCCTCTATATCATGTGGCTTTTCTATAGGCGCTTTTCAGAGCTTCTCTTTGTCCCTGGTTTAGGACAATTTGATGCTCGTGAGCATTTTTCTTCATGTTTTTGTGCTTGGGTTCTTTAATAGTCTTGGATCTCTAAATTTACAATTTTCATAAAATTTGGAAAACCTTGGCAATGGTTTCTGTCAGTGTTTCCTCTGTCCCCACCTCTCTCCTCTTTTCTGGGTGATTCCAGCTCCAGCATCCTGGTTGCTGGGGTGTGCCCCAGGGTGCTGCCACCGTTGGAGTGTGCCCCAGGGTGCTGCCACCGTGTTCTTCTCCTACCTCCTCCTCTTCTTTTCTTTTAGTCTTTGTGTGTGTGTGTTTCATTTTGGACAGTTCATTTCTTTTTTTTTTTTTTAGAAAGTAGGATTTATTGAGAGGACAAAAAAGCTCCCAGAGCAGGAGGGGACTGAGAAGGTTGCCGTTGGACAGTTTCCGTTGCCTGTCTTCAAGTTTACTAATCTTTGCTTCTGCAGTGTCTAACTAGCCATTAATCCATCTGGTATATTTTCCACCCCTAGATGTTTGATTTGGTTCTTTCTCTATATTCCATATTTCTACCTAAATGTCCCGTCTCTCCCCTAATCTTTTGAATATATAGAACATTATAACAACTGTTTTCATGTTTTGGTCTGCTAATTCTAACATCTGTGTTGGTCATAACTTGGTTTTAATTCCTTTTCCCCTTCACCATGGGTTAGAATTCCTGCTTCTTTGTATCGCCTGGCAATGCTTGATTGAGAGCCAGGTGCTATGAATTTTACTTTATTGGACATGGATCTTTTCTATTTCTTTTTTTTTTTTTTTTTGAGTTGGAGTCTCACTCTGTTGCCCAGGCTAAGTGCCGTGGCACGCTCACGGCCACCCCAGCATCAACCTGCTGGGCTCCAGCGATCCTTCTGCCTCAGTCTTCCAACTAGCTGGAACTACAGGCATGTGCTACCATGCCCAGCTTATTTTTGATTTATTGTAGACAGGCAATCCACTCGCCTCGGTCAATCCACTCGCCTCGGTCTCCTAAAGTGCTGGGATTACTGGCTGAGCCACCAAGCCCAGCTGGATCTTTTCTATTTCTATGAATGTTCCTGAGCTTTGTTCTGGGATGTGGTTGCATTACTCAGAAACAGTTGGACGCCTTTTGGGTCTTACCTTTAAATTATCTCAGGTGGGAGTAGAGCAGCATGTGGTCTAGGACTACTCACCTTCCACCACTGTAGCACCCTTTGAGGACACCATCCAAGGCACTGGGAATTATGGCGTTTCGCATTCCTTTTGCCATGTGCTTTTACAGTACCCTGCACTTTCCCTCTCATACTTCTTTGAAATTGCTTATCTGGGTGTCTTCTCAATACACAGTTCTTTTCCATACCGTGGCTATATGTCTTAGTCAGTTAGGGCTGATATAACAAATTACCAAAAACAGGGTGGCTTAAACAATGAACATTTATTTCTCACAGTTTGGGAAGCTGGGAAGTCTACACTCAGCACTGGCAGATCTGGAGTCTGGCGAGGGCTGCTTCCTGGTTTGCAAATAGCCACCTTCTAATTGTGTCTGCCTATGGCAGAGAGCAGAGAGAGACCCCCCCCATCTCCTTTTTACAAGGGCAATAATCCTTTAATGAGGGCCTACTCTCATGATCTCATCTATCTCTGGTTACCAGCCAACGACCCTGCCTCAGGGGTTGGAATTCAACATATGAGTTTTGGGGAACACAACCTTCAGTCCAGAGCCCTATACCAGGTTCACACTTAAACAACACACACTTTGTATTCCAGATGCCTGGCACAACCCCACATAGTACATACTACCTGAATAACTATGACCATTCATAAATGCATGTTGGCAAAAAGCAAAACTGCATGTTTAAACCAAATCTGTATCCAAAACCTATGGTTTATATTGAATTATCCTTTTTCTAACTCACACAAATTTCTGAACATCATGGTGCTTTTATTCTCTAGGAAACCAGTACCACCTGCACATTTGAATGTAAACACTTGGTTCACCTTGCATTTTGTTTTCTGTCTCTTTTAAGACTTTTTTTTTTTTTTTTACTTCCTTTCCTATCTCTTTGACATAAGGCTCCAGACCAAACTAACTAAAGTGAAAAGATGTATCACATGGAAGGGTAGTACTATCTGTATATACTGTGGTTTGTTAGAACAGGACATTTGGCCTCTTGAACAGTGTCATGGTACCTAGGACTATCAAAGGAACCGCTAAGAAATTCAGCAAGATGTCTTAAAAATGTATTTATAATTAGAAACAAATAATGAAAATTAACTGTAAACTAGTAACAGATTTGTACCTTAAATTCTCTGAACTTTATAATTAATTTGCCTTCTTATCAACATATCATCACTTAACCACATTTCTAAAATGCATCTTTCATTTTAGTACATATTACTATAGTAATAACTTGGCCTTTTATATATTCAAGCCATTTTTATTCAACTAAAAATATATTTATATAAATCAACTGTCAAAATCTTGAGATAAGCCTCAAACAAAAGACTAAAAGACAGCTGACTTCACAAAAAATAATCTATTCTGCTAGAGTGTTGCATAAGGCATCAGAAGTCTAGTTTTATTTGTCTATAACTAACCTAAAATTATTAACTAAGCGTTTAATTTACTTATTAAAGAAAGCAAATCTATACTGAATATACTAATATACACTTTTATTCAAACATATACCACATAATCTTCCCAATCAGGAACTGAGAAAACTAATTGTTTCTCCTGAAAGTAATCGCTAATAAATGATATTAAATAACAGATACAAGAGAACAGCAGTGAGATGTTTACGACAAACAGCTAACTATATAACTCTCCAATTTGGTTAGGAAAAAAGTTCTGTTGCTACCAGACTCTCATGTCATTTCCAGTTTTGTTTTGTTTTTAAATTGTTTGAACTTCAAGAGTGTGGCTAACTTTCACAGGTCTTAAGATGCGCAGCCCCTCAGATGAAGTCAGAGCCCTGCTGAGTCCTGGCCTGCTCCTCCATCGAGGTGGGACAGGGCTGTGGGCTCTGTGCTGCCAGAGGGTTACAGGAGGAAAAGGCAGGCAGAGCTTAAGCTTTTCATGTAAAACAAAGGAAAATCATCCATCAGAATCCATCTGTAGGTAAGTGGGAGCTAGAGCACCCAAGCAGCAGAAGAATTCCCCTAGACGCCTTGGGGAGAGAGGCCCTGCGGGACACATTTCCACCATCTTCCCCTCACATGCCAGCTGAGACAGCAGCATCAGACAGCCCTGAACATTTTCAGGTTTCACGAAGGTGCATTTGGAAAACATGACTGTGAAATTATGTTTCATAAGTTGCTTTCATTAAGTATTCCAATGGATAACAATAGTTTTTCCAGCTATACTGTATAGTTGGCAAATAAAAATGGTACATATTGAAAGTATCCATGTGGTGTTTTGATATGCTTATACCTCGTGGTGAGAACATGTAAGACCTGCTCTCTTAGCACACTTAGCACACTTCAAGTATACAGCACAGTATTAGGAACTGTCGTCAAGTGTAAGTACAGGGCTATTAAGCATCCCTGAGACTGCTGCAGAACTCAAGGCCAAGGTGTTCATGTCCTGTCCTCAGGCTGGATCACCATCCTGTGATCAAAGAAGTTTCTCCTGGGTCCAGAAATCTCAGCCCTTAATTAATGTTCTCAGAAATTAGTTTTCTTATTTATTAGAATAAATAAATGATTAAAACGACTGGAGTAAAATGTCACAACAAAAAATCTAATCCCCTGGTAAATCCTTCCCCAAGAATGTTTCTCTTTTGCTTTATTATGGGAACGCCCTATGATACTGAACAAGAAAAATATCAGCTGAAGAGACTGAGAATAGAAAAAGAAAGCAAGACTTTTGCTAATGTAATGGCCTTTTAAAATCTAGAAAACAACAATGAACTTTATCTCTAAAATGTGGCTATTAAGTATATTTAAAAATCTTATCTTCTTATACATGGAAGAGATGGCAGTTCAGTGTATGAAAAAATATATAGTCCATGCTTTTCCATTTATTAAGCCTAAAAAAAAATTCTATTTCTCTTCTAGTCCAAACCAGCAGCCTTAGGTTATACATTCCACAAACAAATTTTTGTAAAATGAATCAGCCAATTGGTAAGCAAACTACCGGGTAAATTTATTCTACTAAATACTAAATGTAAGAAAATCTGGGGATTAAGACCAAAGTAAGAAAGAAAAACAGAGCTAGAATCACCTGCATTTTGTTTCAATGACCCTACATTACTGAGAAGAAATACTGAGTCGTGGCAACGCAGAAGGAAAGAAATCAATACAGCCCTAGGAGTAGAATCACAGCAAGGTGGCAGCTGCACACTGTAAATGCCTCTCGTTCATCACGATCTGCTGAAATTTAAGGTTCATTTTTAAGGTCTTGAGAACTCACCAAAGCAATGTCACAACTTGAAAAAAAATCACATAAAATATGAAGGCGGCCTTAAACATGATTAAAATGCCAAGACCTTTTTATACATATAAAACACCAATGACTAAGCAGTGCAAAAAGAAGTATAATTCTAGAAACAGATATTTTCTATTTTTATAATTTATCTTAGCTGCCTACCATGAGATACACATTCTTTTTAATCTCATTAACAGAGAGGACTACAGAAACATTCCCTTCCTTATATACTATTTTTCATGAAACATATACCATAACTATGCAAGAGTATGGCCTTTTACAAGAGATAATTCATTAAGTTGGTTCCTGGTACCAAATTATTGTCACTAAAACAAGAAGAAACCGAACCAAACCATAAGATATCATATGATATGTATGTAAGAACAACAAAACCATATCCTTAGAACTCACAGACAAAACAAAATGTATTCTTTTTAAAAATCCTAAAAAATCATTGTCTACACACAAACAAAAAAATTATTTAAAAAGCTTATAACTAAAAAGTGAGCTTAGTAAGGCAGAAAACCAATATTTCTTATATGGGCAATGAACAATTGGATATGGAAAATTTTAAAGTACCACTTACTATACCACAGAAATCATTAAAATATCTTGATATAGGCCTAGCAAAATATATGCATGATCTGTGCGCTGAAAAGTATAAATAATTAAAGAAATTAAAGATGATTTAAATAAATGGAGAGACATATAGTGTTCATGAAGGGGAAGATTCAATAGTTACTACTTCAATTCTCCTCAAACTATCTATAGACCCAATACAATGCCAATCAATATCCCAACAGGATTGTTCTGTAGAAATCAAATATGAGAAATAAAAAAAAAGTAGACTAGCCAAAGAACAGCAAAGTTGAAGGTTTCACACACCTGATTTCAAGACTTGCTATAAAGCACAGCAATCAATACAACATGGTAGTGGAAAGAGAACAGATCAAGGGGACAGAATAGAGAATCCACACGTGTGGTGATTTTCAAAAAAGATGCAAATATAATTCAAAGGAGAAAAGAGAATCTTTTCAACAGTGCTGGAATCGAATAATTATATGCCAAAAATACAAGACAAAGCAAGAAAAACCCTAATCCAAACTTTGGACTGTATATAAATCTCAAAGTAGATAATAGAACAAAATGTAAAAACAAATTACAAAACTTCTAGAGAAAACAGGAAAAAATATCTGTGACCTTGGTTCAGACGAGAACCCCCTAGATACACCACCAAAAGAAAAAAAAATTGATAAACTGAACTTTATCAAAAGTAAAAACTTCTGCTCTTTGAAGAATACTATAGTTAAAACTGTATGCTACTGTATATAAGATAACATATAAATTAATGGGACAGAATAGAGAGCTCCAAAATAAGCCCAATCATATACTATCAACTGATCTTTAACAAGGGTGCCAAGAACATGCAATAGGGAAAGAATGTCTATTAATTGTTCCAGGAAAACCAGATATCCATATGCAAAAGAATGAATCTTATCTTACACCATTCACAAAAATCCACTCAAAATGGATTAAAGACTTAAACATAAGATCTGAAACAATAACTACTAGAAGAAACATAAGGGAAAAGCTCCATGACACTGGTCTTCGCAGTATCCATGACTTTATGGATATAACACCAAAAAGACAGGCAACAAAAACAAAAATTTAAAAATGGGATGACACCAAACTAAAACATCTAGCAAAGGAAATAATCATCAAGTAGAAAGGAAGCCTATGGAATAGGGGAAAATATTTGCAAACCAAGTATCTAATAAGTGGTTAATCTCCAAAATATATAAGAAACACCTACAACTCAACAGCAAAACAAACAATCAGAAAGACCCAATAATCCAATTAAAAATTAGGTCAAAACCTGAATGGCTATTTCTCCAAAGAAGACATACAAATGGTCAACAGGTGTATGAAAAGACACTTGGCATCACTAACCATCAGAGAAAGGCAAATTAAATCACAGTGAGCCATCATCTCACAGCTATAAGGACAGCTACTTTAAGAAATTAAATATCAATGTTGAGAGGATGTGGAGGAACTGGAACCTGTACAGGAGAATGGAGAAAGGGATGGGGAGAAAGGAGGAGTGACTTGCTGTAAGAGGGCCGCCATGAAAAGACTGGGTCATAGAAAGGGGAAGAAGCGAGAACTCAGAGCTGCCTCAGTGTCTTGGTTTTCTGGTTTTAGTTCCATCAAGTAGTTAATGAGTCCTTGTTCTTGACATGGTATACTAAACGTGTTTCAGGTCTATTCTATCCCTGACCACTTCAGAACATTCTCCTGATTGTCATCTCTAAGGACCATCCATAACTGGTTAGTCCAACAGGAACTGATCTGGTGCAGCCTGCCCCAAATAGCTCCGAAGACTGACCCAGTCATCCACGCTCACACAGTCAGCCTTGCAGTCGGCATCACAGAAAGGCAAAGGTCAATGCAAAATAGGTAAAGAAGGATCAAAAATCAAGACATGCTGGACCCAAAGGAGGGGCTGGAATTCACCAGTTGTGTATTCAAGAGCTCTCTCCTCAGCTTCTACTCCTTCTAACATCCAACATCACTTTACCAGGCCCTTTCGGTTGAAGCAAATTAGTTCTAAAAACATCTGGCCAGCTGCTGCCAAAGCAGCAGAGTTCTATACCCTTTCACTTTGTGTCCCACCTACTCCAGGTCTCAAGAAGGGCAGCTCTACACCCGTCTACTCTGTGTCCCGTCCACTTGAGGTCTCAAGAGCAACGCGACCACATGTGCAAAGACCTAGCTTCTGTGACTGCCAACCTGCTCCAACCAAGCACACTCTGCAAGAGGATCAAGCTTTATATTAATACATCATTTCTGTGTATCTCCTTCTCTTAAGTATATGATGCTTAATGATTCTTCACCATACAGTAGGCGCAATTTATTAAATTCTTCTGCTTCTAGAAACATATTTCTCAATAAAAAATTGCGACTGGTATTCTCAAATAGTCCAATAATAAAGCACATCTGAAATTAATGTCTCTTAAAAAAAATCTAGAAAACATCATATAACCAGAAGTAGTCTGTTAGTTATCATCCTATTTTAGCAACTGTTTTAAAATTGTTTTAAATATAATGTTAAGCATATAAAACATAGCAAAAATAATTTTTAAATGCTGTAATAAATTCCTTTCTTGACATTACTCAAATATAGGATTGGCCTAAATGTTTAAGATAAAAAATAACTATTCAAAGTTTCCACAAGTATTTTCTGAAGTGACAAAACATACAAGTAATACAGATGTAGATTTTTAGTATTTTGAAGTGTTTACCTATTCTACAATAATATAAATCTATCCTTAACCACAAGTGTGTCTGTGTTCCCATGACACTGTATTATGGATTTATCAAGTCATGCTATAGTAGAGTTTGTCTCCTCAGAGACCATAAAGCTCATCAAGAAAGAACTTGCCCTCATATCCTTTATTATGGAGTCCTCAGCACTTAAAATAGTGCTCACCTCAGAGCAGGTATTTTAAAGGAAAATGATGAAAAAAATAAAATATTTTGCTGGAAATATTAGTAACATGATTAAACAAATCTGGGCTACTGAGCCTTAAATTTTTGTGTTTCCATACTCCTTTTCTGGCTTTAAAGCAGAGCTCAATTTAAGACTCAGCTTGCTTTCTTTCTTCCTTTATTTTTATCTAACTATCTATTTATTTAGACAGGGTCTCACATCATAGCTCACTGCAGTCTCAAACTCAGGCTCAAATTCAGGCCCAGGCTCAAGAGATCCTCCCACCTCAGCCTCCCAAGTAGCTGGGACTACAGGTGCTGACACCATACTCAAATAATATTTAAAATTTTTGCAGTGACAGGGTCTTGCTATCTTATCCCATCTGGTCTCGAATGCAGTTGGTCTCAAACTTCTGGCCTCAAGTGATTTTCCTGCCTCAGCCTCCCAAAGCATTGGAATTACAGGCATGAGCACCTCGCCTCAACTTCCATTCTTAAGAAATATTCGGTTCAGAATAATACTTTCATTTCATCAATCACTTAACAGAAAGAACTGAAAGGAGAAAACAACAGACTTAGGAAAAACTATGATAAAAGAAAATTCCCCGATCACTTAACACATGTGCATAGTAACTGACAAGAAAAATCTGAGAATAAAACTTTTAGACTGTTTATTTTTTAAAGACAAGTAAAAGTAATATATTTTTATTCAATTGATTAATCTATTTAGACTGATAAATAACTGTGCTAAATAACACTTTTTAAGAATGTTAATAGAGAGCATATGAGGGTCAGATTATAAACTGAATCCTTCTGAGAGAAAGATAACTTTCCTCTGTCCTGTCTTTTACTCAGAAATGTACTTCATTCAGAAGGAAGAACAGATGAAATAATGCAGCTGCTGATGAACAAAAATCACTACCATTATAAAAATAATATAAATCAAGTTTTCAACAGCAAGTCATTAACACGTGTATTTTTTAATGCAACTTTTTAAAATTTTCCTTTGTACATACATGACAAAGAATAGAGTAGTCATCTTGTGTGGGTGATCATAAGAGATCTAGCTTGTAAGAGAGTCTGTGTTAGACACAGAAACATGTGTGTCCAAATACCATAGATAAAGGTATGTAAAAAGACCATACTTTCAGGGATGTTTCTATAATTCAATAGAGGTATGTAAAAAAAATGTCGGTAATGGAAGAGAACAAAGGAAGGAGGGAGGTAGTGTTGGAGGGAAGAGGGAGGGAGGGAGGGAAGGAGGGAGAAAGGGAGGAAGGGAGGGAGGATGAGTGGCTTCCTTAGGTAGAGATCTTCCAGAGTCTCGCCCAAACATCAGTCTTCTCAGCCCCTTGGGTCTGTAGGACGGGGTGAAGGTTCCACTTGGCTATCACTAACCTGGTCTTAGAAAAGAAAGGAAGGCAGGAGGGTACCTGGTATCTTTAATACTATCCAATGAATTTTCCAAGGAAAGAGAGAGAGCATGCCATACTTGAACATTCTCTTCTTTTAAAATTACAAACAAAATCCACTCTTGTTATGTGCATCTCTGAGTTCTGATGAAAGCAGCATGCAACCCACAGTGTAGCCACCAAGTCAAGATACATACTAGTTCTGTCACCTGAAGTTCCCAGTGCCGCCCTTGCATCTACATCTTATTCCAAACATGAACTTCAAACTTAGTTATCTTTGGGAGAATGAAACAGTGTAGCAAAGGCAGACTGGGAGGCAGGGGTTAATTGCTTCTAGGTAAGTTTTAAGAAGTCGTTTGGACATTGAGTATACACATATGTATACATGTCAATGTGTATCTATGCATGTGCATCATATAATACATGTATTTATATATATAAACACTCCATGCCTCCAGATATTACAAAGCCAATGTTGAGTCAGATTTGCTTTTGTTCTAAACCCCTGACTGCTCTCCCAGGCCGAGCGCCTCCACTGCTGGCATCGTCATCTCAAGCCTACTTTGTTCCACAGAATTAACTCAGCAATATCCTTTAAAACATTCACAGCGAAACTCAACCTCTAGTACACAAGCAGCAGCTAATACAGTGATAACATAAAAGGCATTTCAGACTGTTTTTGTTGGCAGGGTTTTTAAAAATCTCTTCACAGGTAGAGCAACAGCTGTTGCTGAATAGTTCCAGTCACTAGAGAATTTCTTTTAACACAGTTTGATATCATGGCCTAAATACAAAGTGACACGAAATTAAAGCTTGTTATGATAATAATCATGGCACTGTAGAGTGGTTTAGAAAAACCTGAAGTCTGAGTCTTCAGAATTAATGTTAATTATATCACCCTTGACCGGCTAGTTTTATCTCACTCTAATAAAACGCTAATGACTTTAAAATGTTTAAAACTTTGATTTAAAAAGGACAGCCAATGAATGAACAATAAATTAATTAAATGGTACACTACTTGTCTAGCAGAGGAATAAGACAGGGTGAATTTCTTCTCAGAGGCTAGGTACCCTACTTTATAGTTTTATTCAAAAACTGTAAAAAACTATAAAACGTTTGCCAACAGTTAAAAAATAATGTGCCTCCCCCCATGTATGGAAGGAAGTCCCTGCAGCTAACCTTATTGTTAATATTGTAATCAGTATTTGGAATGTTAAAATGAAACACAACAGCTTAATTAATACCTTCTGAGGCCAGGTGCAGTGGCTCACGCCTGTAATCCCAGCACTTTAGGAGGCCAAGGCAGGAAGATTGCTTGAACCTAGTTGTTCCAGACCAGCCTGGGCAATATAGTGAGACCTCATCTCTACAAAAAATCAAAAAAATTAGTCGGGCATGGAGGCATATGTCTGTAGTTCCAGCGACTAGGGAGGCTGAAGTGGAAAGATTGTCTGAACCTAGGAAGTCAACACTTCAATGAGCCATGATTGTGCCACTGCACTCCAGCCTAGGTGAAACAGTGAGGCCCAAACTCAAAACAAACAACAGAAAACCCTTCTGGTTGGTTAGTAACAATAGTTCCAGTTAAACTTGAAAGTTAAATCTTCATGGTATCTGAAATCAGGCAAATTACAGAATTTCTGTTAAAACAAACTCTATTTCATAGGAAAGAACTTGAGTAACAATACTTATTTATGTTTACTTTTTCAGTTATTCCAACAGCAAGATGAGCCCTAAGAAATATAAGACAAGATCATACACACCTGAAATCAGGCAGGAGGTACGTGCTCCAGGCACACCAGCCACAGCACAGACAGAGCCGCAGTCTAGGCTATTCAGGACCCACATTGCCTCCCTTCCCGCTCCCCACCAAGGCACTGGCTGGGGCAGCCAAGGAGCCTGGACTTAAACTCATTTCCTTGGTTAGACCAAGTTCCTGCAGGGTCACCCACAAAGAGTATAAAACATTATAAACATTTTCTAGAAAATATTATATCGCCCACTGTCAAGGCAGCTCAGTGTAGACTGACTGGAGGAAGACCTCAGAGAGAATCTTGGAATGAGAATTAATCAAGCCCACTGCTAGCTACCACGTGCGCCTGGGAAGCTGTCCTGTTCCAGTCTGAGTCTGAACACCACCATGGCTCCACAGGGGGCCTTGTGGGAAGTCCAGCTTGACCCCTGGTCATCCGCCCTACCCCCTGACCATCCCCCCTCCATTCCTCCCTGCTCCTCTACACAACAGATTTCAAGGAGTTTTGAAGACAGTCACCATATCTGTTCTTTCTCCTCTTCTCCACTGCAAATCAGTTCCATTTCTTTAATTCATGACCACATGACACATTTCTAGACTGTGGAAACTTCCAAATTCCTATCAGGACAGGTTAGAAAACTTATTTTGAAGTTTCCTTTTCAGCGCATACATACAGTTTCTGTTTAGCTTTGATATGGCACTGGATTTGTCTCCCTAATAGTTGTCCAATTAGTTCAAAGATTAATGACAGCATTTACTGAGTTTCTGCTGTAAATGCACAAATCAAGCTTTGACATGCCAGCTTGTAGGTTTTGAAATATACTTTGCTGCTTGTCTCTTTTTTCTCTTTTCTTTTTGAAGGCGTTGGCAAAGAGTTACAGGAAGGAGTAAAGGTGCAAGAACGTGTTTTGCAGCCTCTAACAAACATGGGCCAGTCAACATTCTCCCTAAAAAGTTGTGTCTAAAAGGAAATCAAACAAACAAAAACAATTCGAGGTGGAAGTCTTCCTTCTTATAACACTGAAGTATGATAACGTAATCACTTGCAATTACCTGAAACTCCCAGTCACATTTTCCCTAAAGTGCTGCTGTCAAGTCAGGGCTCCAGATTTGTTCATTTTATTCTTTAGCTTAAATATGGAATTGGTTTTATTGATGTAATTGGCTAAAATGGATTACATAGACTCAGTTTCTTTTTTAGTTATTAGAATGAATATTCTAAGACTAAACAAAATAAACTAAAATAGCCGATAATATCATCTGGCAGAAAGCCCTGTAGGCAAAACATTTCCTATTCTGGCTGCCTTTTCCTATTAGAGTTATAACAGATTGAAAGAAACTTAACTTTTAGTGATTCTACAGACCAAAAGTGCCTTAGAAAAAAATGTAAACCTAGTTTTTAAATATTGTGTTAATCCACCTAATTAAAAATAAACTTTCATACTTTTCTACGCTTTTTAATTCTTCTACCTCAATTAAATTGATTGGCTACATAATAAAAAACTATTAAATGTTTTCAAATTTAAAAAGTTCCAGAAAACTAACAACTCATTATTTTGGGAGGATCAGCTACACATCTCCAAGCATAGCACCACACTAGACATTTAACAAAAAGGCATTCTACTTTTCATGTCATTTTGATGGCCTACTACATATGTACTTTCTAAAGGATATAAATTAGTGGGCTTCCAGAAAAATACTGAATAACTAATTAATCTGAAAATAAACCTGGGTAACTATAAGAATGTTTCGCGTTTACAGTAACATTAGAGTCCCTGAGACAAGAATTGATAAATAAATATGTTTTGGTTTCTAATATCAGTATTCCTTTGTGATAACTTTTAAACCACAGGAATTATCCTACTTTGAGACTATAATTCTCTCATAAGATGTGCTTCTGGTTAAGAATGACAAGGTAGGAAGGCATGTCAATAAACATATGTCTCTGAAGATAAACTTAGAGGGAAGATGTAAGTGGCCATTGGGAAGGCGACTCATTGACACTAGATTTACAGATATGCAAACCCATTCTAGCAGAAAAGGAAGGGCCTACTGGTATTAAGAATATAGCAAAGGCTCTTGGTGAGCCATGGAATCAATATATTCTGGAGTTGAAGAAGAACTTTGAGACATAAAAGAGGTACTTAAGAAAACCTTCCCTTTACAGAGGTAAAGTGACTTGTCCAAGGGCATTGCCATCAGCAGGAAATGTGACTTCAGCCCTTTTCCTCTTCTAACTTGCCTTGTTTCTGGCATCTCCAAACACCGTTAATAGGACAAGGCCATCCCAGCTCTGTTTGTGACCAGGGCAAACCCACAGTATTTCAGGATAAGAATGCAACACACATACCTGCCACCTCTGTGATGACACAGCAGCCCAACCTACATCCATGAGATCTAAGAAAGCTGAGATATGTTAGTTTCGAGGGGTGTGGTGAGCAAGAGCAGAGTGAGAGTTTTCTTCCTCACTTCCTCACAAATCCATCGTGCCACAAAAGATCAATCATTTAGTTATTAAAGTTTTTAAAATGTATAGTCTTACATATCATGGGCATCCGCCTGACGTCCCTGTGACTGCTGCCCCATCTGAGGAGCCATCATTTTCAGGCAGATGGGAACGAACGCACTAGAGGTGATCACGAAGGCTGTCAGAAAAGTCTTCCTTTCAAAAAAAACTATTTAGACTGTTTTATCACAATGCCTGTAATGCTTAAATTCTCACTGGAAGACAAAGGCACATGCCCTGAGAGGTCCCAGAATCTGGAGGCAAAGGAACTTTTCCAAACTCACAAGTCTCTCTGATGATAAACATATCACAAACTGTGTGCCACAGGAAATCTTGATGCTTCGAGGGAAGCACAGAACTGCCCAGTGTCTGCTGAATACCACGTGAACTGCCAGCTTAAGGTAGTCTACAGTGATGGAATTAGATCACACAAAAATCAGTGTGAAATAGAAAAAGAGGGTCACAGTGTCCAATCTGATTCCCAGATGTGAACAGCTGTGCGGTGTCCAACAGGGACTTATCTTGTATACGTAAGGAAGTGTGGCTATTTTAATAAGAAATAGAAATATCTTCTTCTCTTTCAGTTTTTGTGTATTTTTTTCACTGACTATTAAATTGTTAGGTTATAAATTCTTATTAAGTGGTTTGGACCTATATATTTAGTAAAAAAGGACTATTAGGGTTTTGCTTGTTTACTTGTTTTTGCCAAGGGGCCCTATGCAAAAATAACTAAGACACAAGGGCTCTGTGGACTGAGTCAGTTTCAGAAACCCTGTGCTAGTGTAAAAGTGAGGTACAAACACACTGAATGGCTTAAAGGTTACATATAAACTCAACAACAAAATGAAAAGAGAGGATGCCCTGGTTACAAACACAAATATGCCCAGAAAGAAAATCAGTCGTTGGCTTTTGCCAGTGTCAAAAGCAGGGCCAACAGGCTGAGGAAGAAGTAGAAGTTTTAATAAATTTACAGTGCAGGGGCACAGAAGTTAGCATTCAGAGCCCACCAAGGAGAGGATAAAACCTGCTATGGCTTGGGACTTCAAAGGGTTACAGTCCTGGTCTAAGTATGGAAACTGAAATAGACCATCACTCACAGGAAGTAAGCTAATTTTAAGTCCTCTCCCTCCCCTGGTTCGACTTTGCCTGCCAGAGGCAAATGCAAATCCTCCTTGGAATATAGTGTAGCGTCTCAAATTATCTCTATTATTATACAGCATCCGGGACACAATAAAAAATACGCAAGTATATGAGAAGATAATAATACCAAGCATCTGGAAACCAAGAGAAACAAAAGAAAACAGAAACTTGACCCACTGTGGAATCTAATAACAGAGATATCAGAGGTGGGCTAAATACCATTATGATTAATAGCTCCAATAAATTAAGCAACAGCATTGAGAACAGCAGCAAAAAGGTGGAATAACAACATTGAAATGGAAATTCTAGGACTAAAAAGCATAATCACTGAAATTACGACTTTAGTGCATGGATTTAACAGCATATTAGCACAGCTGGAAAAAAACTTACTGAACTAAAAGATAGGTGAGAAGAAAATATAGAAATTAAAATATGGAGGAAAGAAAAGATGAAAAATACAGAAGAGTATAAGTAATATATAGGATATGGCAAAAACATCTAGCATATAGGTATTTGGAATCTCAGAATAAAAGGAGTTTTAAAAAAAGAGGAAGAAGCAATATTCGAAGATACAGTGAATAAAAATTTTCTCAAACTGATTAAAGACACTAAACCCTGGGTTTATAAAGCACTACAAAACCCAAGCAGGATACATGCAAAGAAAACAATACCTAGTCACATAGAAGTAAAAACTAAGAAAAACAAAAGACAACAAAAAAATCTAAAAAGTAGTCAGAAAGGAAACATAAAAAAGTACAAGTATAAGACTGACAGTTGAAACCTGAAGAGAAAAAACAAAAGTCAGAATATACTGGACAGAATCTGCAAGACACTGAGAGAAAACTGTCAGGCTAGGATTCTATATCCAGCAAAAATGCCCCCAAAAGGTGAGAATAAAGACATCTTTCCACAAATAAAATGAGAGGATTATTCAGCAGATCCATGCAAAGTCTGATATGCTAACTAAAGAGTATTCTTCAGGAAGAAAGTAAACACTACAAGAAGAAAGCTCAGAGATGCAGAAAGAAATGCTTCCTGTAAAAGCAGCAATAATGATGCCTCATGAGGTTTAAAACACGTATAAAATTAAAATACAGAACAAAATGAAGTTGAGGAGTTGCTAAATGCATTAAAGGGAAAGGGTCTTTCAGCACAGGAACCAAGGGTATAGTGTAACCTCTTGGACAACCATAGAAAGAACCATAAAAGCAAGCTCCTGGTGGGAGGCAGGAGAAGGGATGGTATAAGAAAAAAACAATCAAACTAAAATAAGACAAGAAGGAAGGAACAAGTAACATAAAGCAGACAGAAGGAAAGAAAATAGTAAAATGGTAGATTTAAGTCCAAATACTGTATATAAGTAATTACATGAAATGAAAACAAATTAATACTCTAATTAAAAGCAAAAGATCAGACTCAATTTTTAAAAATCCAACTGTACCAAGAAACAAGCCATAAAAATAAGGCTGTAGAAAATTTGAAAGCAAAAGGACAGAAAAAAAAAGACATGTATTGTGCAGATGCCAAAAAAAGTTGGAAGAACACCAGACAAAGTAGACTTTGAGGCAAAAGACATTAGACTCTAGGATGGCATCTACAGAGGTGACTGGAGAAGAAGCAGATAAATGGAAATTTGTGTGAGAACTCTATTTCTTTGCATGATTGTCAATTCAATGCACTTACCATGTATCTCACCACATAAGACTTAAGACAACAGAGTTGTTTTAGGTCAATTCCAACATGTAAAAGGAGAGGAAACTGAGGTCCAGAGATACTGTCATATGCCCAGTTTCAGGTCACACAGTCAGTGTGTGATGAGCTTAACATTAGCCCTTAGACTACCCCTGGCCAAGTGGCACAGGCTCAGTCTCCTTCTCGCATCTGGCTTCTTCTGTTTTTTGTTTTTTGGTTCTTTTTGGTTTGCTTGTTTTGTCATTTCTTGGTAAAGAATAGTTATCAGTTTCTGCTACCCTTAAAAACTTAAAAACTCGAATACATCATTTTTTCTGGACTAATTTTATACTCAAGTGAAATGTTTGAGGTTAACCTGCTGAAATACCAAATACAGTCTATAATAACTTACATATAACACTTACTATATGCTCAGCAGTATCCTAAGTGTCTTTTATCTATATTGGCTCACTCTCACAACTGGTAAATGAGAGAAGCACCACTATTATCCCTACTTTATAAACATAGAAGCCACAACACAGGGAGGTTGAGTAACCAGACCACATGTGTAATAAATAGAGGCTAGACTTGAAGTGGCAGCTTTTGAGGCTGTGTTCTGACCAAAAGCCACTTAGACAGGGGCATTGGTGAATTCCACAACAAACTAGAGGTCTGACCTCAGCAAGACACTTTACATTTCTATGTCTTCTTCCCATCAAACAGAAATGAGAAATTTTACCAAATATCATCCAAAGCCTACTTTAACTTTTAAAAATCTGATTTTCAACAGTAAAGCTTTATTGTATAATTATATCCTTAGCTCTAGATAAATGAAACAAACACATGCCTTTAGACAGCTCATCAAGTGCCAATGAAAGTGTAAGAAGGAAGATCAGGTGCTCTCATGAGGTCAGCGTGTAGTCAATGAAACTGCACCCAGGAAATAATCAAGGGACATTCATAGTCAAGCCTCCTAGGGCTGACTTTTAAGAGAATAAGGGAACCCACATTGCTACAGAAACAAACAGAGAAATAAGTAAAACTTCCTTTGAGTTCCAGGGGACATTCTTCTTAATAAAATGCTGAGTGCATGTTATAGAACGTATGTTACTTTTAGGTTACCTTTATGATACTGTGTGTATTTTCATACATCTACATGTATAGGTGATATGAGCCTTGTATAATCAATGTGTAGAGTATATTTATACATTTTTTAATAACATGTGATTTTATATACGAGAGTTTAAGGGTAGTATTTTTATTTTTATTTTGTAACTTATTATTGAAAATTTTTTGATACAATAACCAGCTCAATATAATCCATTTTCCAAGGGGTATTAACCTCTGTCAGTCAAGGTGAATAATAAGTGTAAATCTTCCCCTCTGAAAGACTGGCTTGTCCTGGAGTTAATAAACAGTGTAAACTCATAAGCTCCTGGTGAGGGAAATGGAAAGCATTAGGATGAACATTCCTAGGTCTTTCAAAATACTATGGGTTCCCTGTGCCTCCTCGTTATTTAATATGAAGCCAGAGCAAAAAGGTGTAAATTAGGAGGCAACTCTTTTCTGGATAAATGAAAAGGAAATGGTGTTCCACTGCAAAGAAAATGCCAACTAAGAATGAATGAATGTAAGTTATAGTGAATTGCCAATAGAAAAAGAAAAGCAGAAGAACAAAAGCAGAATAAAAGCAAGATCATTCATCTTGAAAATCAATAAAACTCATTTATAATTTCCCATGTAAAAATTACAATTTCCACATAGTTTGTTAAGCCAAACATTTTTATAGTAATCCTATATCACATAAATTATTACCTACTTTTTCCCATCTCTTTTGCCCCATGTTGAAATAAACTTTCAAATGCAAGACAAGAACTTTTTGAAAACAGAAGTACTCATTATAATAGCAATGGCAGAAGTAGCAGCTAACATTACTAAGTGCTGACTATAAACCAGATATTACATGAACAATCAATATTTAATCCTACTAACACCTCTATTAGACACAAATTCTTATTAGCCCCATTTTGCAGAGAAGAAAATGATTTGGAGAAATTAAAAGACTTGTAAATGGTTTAGCTGGAACTTAAACCCAGGTAGATCAAGAACACACTCACAAACTTTTCAAAGATATAATAAGAGCATGTTACATATCTATAACTATTCAGATTCAAGTTTTCCTTTAATTATCAATTACACATGTACATATTAAATCACAAGTCAACTACATCTCACTAGTGGCAACTTCCAAATAAGATTCAGAGGATGCTTGAGTTACAAAGCACACGAGTCCCACACTGAATCCCACCCTACCACCAATGCTATCAAGTACTCTCTGCTCTTGTTTGTTCTTGCCAAGCCAAGGAGAAGGAACAGAAACCAATAAAAAATAACAAAAGAAGAATAAGGGGGACTTTAAAAAAGAAAAAAGTGAATAAAAGAGAAAAGGAGAGTATTTAAGAGTGACAAAGATTATAAAAAGTAAATTACAAAAGTAAAGTCTAAGTTTCCAAAGTTTACACAAGTAAAGGTAAATCACAAAACATGAATTGATAGCAAAAATGAGGAATAGAGCAGATATCCCCTTACTACAGATCTCTTCACCACTGTTTTATCTAGACTCTATTCCTTGGTCACCATTCAGCGCTTATTTGGTGGGATGGGAAAATACTAAGGAATCACCCCTTTCCTCAGGCACAGTCTGTCTTTCTCTGTAAGCAATTTTTTTTCTTTGTGAATTACATAAACTAAAATTCAAGAGCCTAAATGGCATATGAAATATTTTAAAGTATTTTACTTTATACTCATTTTATCTGTGATATGTTTTCTTGATGCACTATTAATCATGTTATACTGCTCTTGTACAATATAACATTAGAAAATATACTTTCTCCTAAAGCTTAGTATATTACTTATAATAGAAGAAGTCAAAAGACTCTTTCTAAACTGCCAAAAATATATTAGTCATAAACAAATTAAGATTACAAAGAATGATGCTCTGCTGTCTACTTTTTAAAGCTAGCATATTAGCATTTTACAGGAGTGAAATCTGGAATGTACTACTTAAGAACAAACTTAATAACAATACTTTAACCATAACTAGCATAAGCCCAAGTTCAACCAAAAGGATACTTTATTTCACGAAATTAAACAAATGTGTGATACTACAGCTTATATAAAAACATCACTAGTGCTTCAAATGTAGGTGAAAATCTGATTGTAAGTAAACTATGCCTTTATAAAAATAGTCACAGACCCATTGACTCAAAACTGGATAAATATATTTAAAACATTAACTTCTAGGTGGTGCAAAAACATATCCAAGAAAGCTAACTGGAAATAGGCATAAACACAACTCCTGTTTTTTAAATAAAACTCCCTTTTGTACATGTTCCAGAATATCTATCCAGTTTGTCAAATTAGCTGTCAAGCTGGTCTGAGTTATCTTCTTAGTCACCAAAATTTTTATATCATAAAATCAAAATGATAACAACTTCTAGTCATTGCAACTTGGTCTGGATACCATTTCAGTTTTGAAAAATTGAGAGAAAAATGTTAATATACCTTAAGAGGTACTATCTAACAACAACAGAATCTATTCACAGAATCAGCTATGGAACTTGTCAATAGATTCTATTCTATTCTATCCTATTTTTAGGGACAAGGTCTTGTTCTGCCACCTAGGGTAGAATGCAGTGGCATGATCATAGCTCCCTGGCCTCAAACTCCTGGACTCAAGGGAGCCTCTCACCTCAGTCTCCCGAGTAGCTGAAATTACAGGGACTTACCAGCACCATAGCCAACTAACTTTTAGAGCTTTTCTATAGAGGTGGGGTCTTATTATGTTGCCTAGGCTGGTCTCAAACTCCTGGCCTCAAGCTATCCTTCTGTCTTGGCCTCCCGGAATGCTGAAATTCCAAGCATGAGCCACTGTGCATGGCCCAGACTCTAATATTTTGAAAAGGAGAAAAATAAAAGAAAAAAAAACTTTGGCCATTAAAGATGCTGACACTTAGGAACACATGCTACAATGTGTCAGGTAAATATTAATTTGCAATGATTTATTACCATGATGTCTTAGAAAATAACCAATGTACATGGTACCTTCCCACACATGGTCACTCATCCAGTCTGGCCAGGGGGAAAGACACGCCAAGGGCTGGTGAGGAACACTGTTGCCTGAGATAGATGCATGGCTTCTCCTCCCTTCCTGACAAGGCACAGACCCAAGGCAGGGAGACACCCTTCTCCAACATGTTTCTCTCATCATCCCTTTCAAGCATGAATCTTGATGGAAATCGGCCACCAAGCAACTCTGGTGTTACTCGTCAGCTCCAGATCCTAAAACATAGGAATAATCTTTTCTAGAAAACACAATGTATCAGTACAGAATAAGCAAGAGACAGGCTGAGTTAAAAATAGTTCCACACGTGTACACACTTGTGTGTACATGTCATACTTGAATACAAGTTTGCTTGTTATTTTAAAGATTAGAATATGAGCCTAATGAGGCGCCCAAACATACTGCTCATGTCACATGGCCACATGGCATGTAAGTGGCCAACCTGTCCACCTTCCTGACTCCAATGACACCATGTGCTCCTGGTGACTAACTGCACTATCTTCCATTCAAAACAGGACAGCAAGTAATCCATTATTCCACATGTATTAAATGCTGAGATGAAATGTAGTAGGCATTGTGCTGGGAAAAGAGTATAGAAACATGATCACTGTCCTTTGGAAACTAACAAATTACCAATTGAGATGTATTTTTGTTCATAGCCATTGCTTTGATGAAGAGTGAAAGGTAAGCTCTCCACAGAAGGACATTCACTGAAGGGATCGAGATGGGCTTTACGAAGACAGTGGCATCTAGGGTAGGATCTGGGTTGACAGGTAAAGAGAGGATCTGACTGCAAGACAGCCCCAGGAGAAAACTTGCGAAGCCACGGGACTGAAAGGGGGCTGGAACAGTTGGAACAGAAGTGGGTTTCAGCACAGCTTTAACGTGTACTCTAGAACATGTGGAGGCAGGCATGGCTGGCACAGATAGGACAGAAGCCAAGGAATACGGAGGACGGAGCATGACCACCAGGCTGAGCTCCAGGGGGAGGTCAGGATTTCTTCTTGACATACCAAGAAGTCATAAAGCATTTCTGGTGGAGGAATCACTGAATAACAGCAGTTCTTAAGGACTGTTCCTCTGGCAGGAAGGCGGCATGGGGGCACAAGACAGTTTGGACAACACTAGCAGAGAAGGAGCGTGGAGTCACATCAAAGCTCGGGGGCACACTTCATCAATAAGAGTACCTGTTCTCAAACCAGGTGACGTGGGGACCAAAGTGAGGTCCAAACTATACCTGTACAATGACCATTTGTATACCTAACCCTGAATTGTACCCCACATCTTGAAAATAAAAATTTTTTAAAAAGCTCCAAGTCACAAGAGAAGAAAAATGCTAAGGAATAGAACTATGAAAGCCAGAAGGAGAAAGGTTTCTTACTGCTTTCTCACGAAGTTTTCTGTTTGTTTAAGTTTGACTGGGGTGGGTGATTTCAGTTGTTTTTGACACATAGAATTTAAAGTGGTAGAATGACAAGAAGAAGAAATGTCTCATGGACCCACTGAGGAGGCATGGCTGAAGTTCGAGAGGGAGTGGGGTTGTTCCAGCAGAGGTGAGGACATGGATCATATGGCCAAGAGACAAGCTGGCATGGTAGTGGTTCTAAGTGTCAAGGTATAAAAGGAGAATAAGCAGATGAAAAGGCACAGAGCCCATCACATAAACGTGTAGACCTCAGGCACACAGCCCATCACATAAACGTGCAGACCTAAAGGCACAGAGTCCATCACTTAAATGGGTAGACCTAAAGGCATAGATCCCATCACATATAGACCCCAGGCAGGATTGTGTGAAGACTAGTCATTTCGTATGTCTTTAATTTTAATCTAATTCACTATAGAAATGGGAGTATGAATACTCTAGTTGTGGTGCTGTGGTTTCCACTGGATTATTTCAAACAGCTGACAGTAACACAGTGCTCAGCCCCTCAGCACATGCATCTGTTATATAACCAGAGAGAAGCTTTCACAACAGGGAACAGAAGCTGTCAAACAGCCCCCGGATTCTACCTGGTGGATGGAGAGTTTTGCCAGTTCCTGTCCGGACCAACTGCCAGCAACAGTTTTCTAATTAATTAAAACATATGGTTATTAAATTCACACCTAACGTGCTTTACAAATAAACCTCTTTCACATCATAGGTGTACTTATAAAAGGTTGCAGTAAATATAATTTTAAAATTTAAAAGATGCTTTATGTCAATTTCTTATTGTTCTTAGTTTAGCAATGACTCTTAATGGGCCATTTTTCAGTGTGCCTGCCCCTTGGCCCTCCGGTTAAGGAGCCCATGTTCTATAAGTAAGATTTAATGTATTAAGGAAGCATGCTATTTATATGGGTCCTTCAGAAACATTCTGTAAAACAAACAAAAATTACCCTCCCTTGGTTCTACTTCAAAATTTTGAATTGTAGGGGAGGAAGGTGGCATGAGGTTGGGAAAAGATGCCTTTCTATTGAAAAAAAAACTCCTGTATTTCTATTCAATCACAGTCTTTATGATGCAAGATATTAAGGCTAAACTACAGAAATGATTTGCTACTATTAAAAAAAAAGTTCAGAGAAGTGAATCTAACTGTAGAGTAATTAGATGGGATTTGCCTATTCGAATAAAAAAAGGGTTTAACTAGTGGGTTAGTTAAAACAGAAGCACGGTAATATATCCTAAACTGTGGAGAACCATGTTAACTTCAAATTCAGTCCAAACTCATGAGCATTTGGGGGAAAAAGATAAATAAGTTGACAATTCAACCAAAAGATATTCGATGCAAATCAAAACACATACTGGTTTCCTATGTTAGTTCCAACTTTAAACTATAAATCTAAATTTGGGGTTGGGAAAAGAGAATCACTGTGGCTAGTCCCCCAGTCCTGTATGTGCATACCCCATGATGCACTGCTTTTACCTGCCTGGGTCGGAATTCTCACACAACCCCAGTAGACTGTTTCTGTGAGGAAGAGGCATACCTGTTATCACACAGATCTAGCACAGTCTTAGGCCTTGGTCACGACATTAGCTATATATCTGCTTAGTGTCAAGGCACTGGGGACAAAAAACATTTTAACTGGGATCTTCCTAAACATTCTCAGCGTAGATGAGAAAAAATGGCTTTGCTAATAGAAGGCAAGGACATAAGATGACACCATATGTTGACACCAAATGCTGATTTCACAGTGCTCAGCTTCTTGTTCCCCTATTATCCCAGCACCTTTTTTAAAGGCATAAAATGACTAAAGATAATCTTCAGTATAATTATGTTCATTATGGAGGTCTTTAAACCACTAGTATTTCAGATCTAAAATGAAGGAAAAAATAAGGCCAAATACAAGATATTCTGCTTATCTACCTACAGTACTAAGTAATTCAAGAGAGTTAAGTAAAAGCACAGATTTTATGGATCAAATCCACAGTTGGCAAATCTGGTTACAGTGAGGATGCTAACTGCCTGGGACCTAAGAGACAGCAAGTGCTCACAAGTCAAGCTTTTGTTGCCTGGGGCTATGAGGAACTAGAGGAAAGGGACAGTGGGCACAGTGTGCTGAGAAATTCTAAACTGGAACTAGCCATAAGCACACAATCCCTGAGGACACACAGCAATACTGAAGGGGTAGCAGGAGAGACAGAAGGCTTGAACTGGCATCTGGGTTCAATGTAAAATGGCATCCGACTAGATGATCTGAAAAGTCACCGTGAGCTCTAAAAATCTGTTACTTTCTATCATGCAGTTTTGTGAAGGCAGTCTTATGTTAGCAGAAACCTGCAGAGCCAAGAGAAGAGATCCAATAAGAACAAGAATGATTCTAAGTTGAAAATTCCATTTCCCCTTTTGAAAACAGTATAGAGAAAAAATGATGACTTTCCTCCCAGAAGACAGAGGAAAATGACTTTACTGGGAGAGTCTACCACTTGTAGCTCCTGGTTGCCTAAAATGAACCGTAACACAATTATTATTTAAAGTATATGAGTTTGGGAGATAACATGTGCTTTACATTTTGCAGAAAAAGCTAAGAAGAACATCTTGGGATCATCACGGAGCCTGTCTGTCCTGTCTCTTGCTATCTCCCACTGGCTCCATCCAACCAAGGATGTGCAGGAAAATGTGATCTAAACAGAAGAAGGTATGCAAGTGCTTCAAAAAGAAATGCCTGACTGATCTGAGCTTTATTTTAGCTATAAATTCTAAGTATAATTCTAACCAGAAATATAAGAAACTCAAGATCCTAGATTGAAAGCCTACTAGATAAAGAATATTGAAACAACCTCTCCAGCAACTGTTATTTTTTTGTATTCCGTTCGCCTGAAAATTTGTTTCCCATCCTCTTACTATGAGTCTGTGAGTGTCCTTTTTTGTGGCGAAAAGGGAACACTTCTACACTGTTGGTAGGAGTGTAAACTAGTGCAACCTCTGTGGAAAGCAGTGTGGCGATACCTAAAAGCTCTAAATATCAACCTCCCATACGACCCCGCAATCCCCCTACCGGGAATATATCCTGAAGAACTCAAATCACTCTATAAAAAAGATACCTGCACACGTATGTTTATCACAGCATTGTTCACAATAGCAAGAACCTGGAAGCAACCATGCTGTCCATCAAAAGAGGACTAGATTTTAAAAATGTGGTACATATACACAATGGAATACTACGCAGCCATAAAAAAGAACAAAATCATGAATTTCGCAGCAACTTGGATGGAACTAGAATCTATAATACTGAGTGACCTCTCAAAGAAACAAAGATCTGAGTATCAAATGTTCTCACTCATATAGTGAACTTTGAACATCCAATATAATACTATAAGAAAATGACTGACAGAGATGGGAAACTATGGAGGGGGGAAGGGAGATGGGATTAATGGTAGTCAATATCTGTCTGGGGACGGGAGGACACCTCTTGTCAACAAGGGTGCCTAAGCATATTTGTATACTTAATCCTTGACTGTACCCCACAATATCATAATAAAAAATACTGATTATAAAAAAAAAAAAGAAACAACCTTATCAGTAGTAATCATGTTCTACCTCAGCTAAGTACTTTTGTTTTATCCAGTTTTTCAAAAGGCTTCTTACCAAACTGAATCTCAAAGTAAGAAGCTCTTCCTTGGTATATGAGTTCAGCCTAAGAATTAGGGTAAAGTTCTAGTTATGTTGTCTAAGAAAAGTTGTCCTCACAAAACAAAAGTATTTTTCTGCTATTATTGTTCTCTTTAACAAACTTTAAAGAAATACTAAATGTAAAATAAATAAAAAACTTCAAAAATTTAAATTTTCTCTATCTTTAAGAAATTTTAAAACTCCAACATGCAAAGGATGACATTTTTCTTTTAATAATGTTTTAAAAATCAACTAGTTCAATAAGTATTCTCATAAATTCACAAAAAAGCATTCTTCTGAAAACAGTTTATACTGAGCCTAATAGATATGTACTCAATTTTTACATTAGGCTTCCATTATACAGCCACATTTACTTTCGATTATGCATGTGAATGACAAAGTTAATGAAAAATTCTGTAATAATTATTAAAATTTGATAATAAACATATCATAATCAGAGTGATTATTAGCCTCTTTCAACATATAGATCTCTTAAAATATAAACGACAATTACAGGAATTATCCTGAAAACTAACTAATCAAACACAAAAATAGGTTTTACCCACATGTGTGTTTCTTCTTCATTTTAAGAAGTAGCCATTTTGATACATTTCCCATTGAAATGTCTTTCTATTGTGGCCTCATTAGCTGCCCAACTAGCACATATTAGATTACTGCTAATATAAACAGAAACGATTTCTATCAAACAGATTCTTGGCTTTTAAGGAGAGATGGCATTTTACCTACCAAATGTCCAAGTCATTCCAGAAAGCTGTACCCATAATTATTTCCTAGCTTGTCTTATTTCAAATTCACCTTCATCAAATGTAGATTTCTATTTAAGTAGTGTTAATACACTCGATGTTAGATATCACAGTTGCTATTTTTGAATTTTCAGAATACAGTAATTATATTACAGCAGTATCTATACTCAAAAACTAAGTTTGATACAGGTGAATTATAGTTAGGAAGTACAGCCCTGATATGTGTTACTTAAGAAGCTTCATAGATGTTTTTACACACATCATAAATCTGGAGAGAAGATAAAAAATCAGCCAATTTTTGAGCTATTCATTAATAAGTCGGTCTTTTTTTTTTAGTGATCAGTGAGATATTCAAATATTTGGTCTAAAATTTGTAATGCTTCATCTAGACATTTTCCAAGAGTTTGTTCTATTTTTAGACAATAATAGTTTACCTGAATTTTTTATAGTTCTTACGATACATATTATCTTTGAAAAAAGTATAAAATATACTGAATTTTCATCTTAAAACAAATATTTACACATACATACATTATATGCCAGGTACTTTTAGGCAAGGTACAAAGCACTCACAAAATAACTTACACTTCTTACTATTACAAAAAAAGGATTCATGTAGCTTCGCTATCCTAAACTTGACAACCTTTAAAATTCTTTCACCTTTAAAAATGTTGCAAAATAACAAAATATAGCTGATTCCTTCTTTTAAAAGTAGCTCTCCCAATTGTCCAGGAGTATGGCAGAGGAAAACACACGACAAAGGCCAAACATGTCACTATGGGACATGAAGCAAGCAGGAACACTCAAGCCAGCACAGAGGCAGAGGCTCAGAGTCTGAACTGCGAGGAGAACCAGGATGCTAACCTAACTCCCTAGGAGGAGACCATTGTAATCTTTCAAATGATGGCCTCAAGTACTTTTATATAGCTTCTCCACATATATTTTTTCACTTAATCTTCATAATACTGCAGGTTAAGTAGTTTATCATAAAGAGACATTAAACAAGAGAAGTATAGAATACTTATATTTCATGTAAACTATTACATAAGAAAAGTAGGTCTTCCTATAAATAGTGTTAGAGTCCACAAAAACAGAAAACATAAGGGTTAAGCGACTGAGACCCAACAACACTGGTGCAAAAAGAAGCGACTGAGTTTATACTTGCTTTAGAGTAGTAACAATTGTTTCACCACCCCCCGCCCCTGCCCCCTGCCACCCAAGAAACCCCAAGCTCCACTCCGTCAGCATGCTACCTTGGACATCTTGATTCTTTCTCTCCCTCTCTACACCCATCTTCAGTTCAGGTCTAGTCTCCTCATGAAAGTCTTCCCTAGGCAATTCAATCTAGTCTCATTTTTTTCCTTCTCTGCATACTGAATATAAGATATCCCACATCTAGGCTTTATTCTAAAATTTTATTTGCATAGCAGTGGTTTGAACCTTAGAAGGAAATTTCACGTAAGAAAACAAGTTATAACATTTTGTCACACTTCCAGGCTGTTTCACAAAGGCTTAAAAAAAATTTTTAATTGACAAAAATTGTATATATTTATGGTGTACAACATGATGTTTTGACACATGTACATATTTTGGAATGGCGTGATCAAGCTAATTAACATATTCATTACCTCACATACTTATCCTTTTTTGTGGTGAGAACACTTAAAAATCTACTCTGAGCATTTTTTAAGTGTACAATACAATGCTATTAACTATAGCCACCATATTGTTCAATAGATGTCCTGGACTTATTCCTTCTACTCAACTGAAAGCATGTACCCCTTAACAAAATCTGCTCAGCCTCTTCCCTCAGCCCTGGTACCCACCCTTCTGCTCTCTACTGCTATGAGTTCAAATATTTCAGATATGAGATCATGTGGCATTTGCCTTTCACTTAGCATAACATCCTCCAGGTTCATACAAGTTGTCCCAAATGACAGAACTTCTTTCCTTTTTAAGGCTGAAGAGTATTCTATTGTGTATACATTTCACATTTTTTAATTCATTCATTCACTAATAGTCACTCACACCGGTTGATTCCACATCTTGGCTTTTATGAATAATCCTGCAGTACACATGGGAGTTTATTGCAGATATCTTTTCACATACTGATTTCATTTCCTCTGGATACACACCCAGAAGTAGAATCAGTTGACCATATAGTAGTTCTATTTTTAACTTTTAAAAGGACCTTCTCTTGTGTTTCCAGTAAGGACAGCATTTTCACATTCTCCCAGCAGTGCTCGGCACAGGGCCCTTTTCTCCAAATTCACAAGCACTCACCATCTCGTCTTTTTGATAAGCGCCTTCCTAACAGGTGTGCGGTGACATCTCATTGTGGTTTCAGTTTGCATTTCCTCCGCAAAAGTCTTTTAACTTACAATAGTAGAAATACAATTTGAAGTGAAAGGTAAGAATTGTTTCATAGTATTAATTATTAAGCCAATCAGTAAAAGGAAACAAAATCAAATTAGAATAGCTTATTATAAATGTCAGCATTTGTTCAATTAATCAAACATAAGGAAACATTCCAGAGTTATTTATTAGTTCTAAATGGAGTTTTTGGACATTTTATGGACGAACCTTTAGAATCTAACTGTAGTAGTCAATACAAAAGTAAATATATCAGGCTTGAGATTCTTATACTTGAAGAGCCTGCACACAAGGCAGGCCTTTGGCTGGCATCTGGAAACTTTGACATAGGGAGAGAGACTATCACTCTCAGGGTGATCTGGGTGGCTCCTGCCTTCATCAAGGAGGCTACAGTTTTGGTAGGTACCAGGGAGAGGATGCCTATGTGACCAGCTTCAGTGCGAGAATCTTGGTGACCTGCCCTAGTTGACATTTCCCATGTATCAATACTAGTGGCTGCTGGGAGAATCCAGCACATCCTGTTTGTCCACAGTGAAGGGACTCTGAGAAGCCAGCACCAGGCTCCTCCAGATGGTCCCCAAGAGCTTCTTCCTATTTCTTCCAGACTTTCCCTTTTCTCTTTCTTGTTTTTTGCTTTATAAAGCTTTGTGGTAATACATCACGGTGGTGGATGTAACTGTATGCTGAGTTCTGTGAGTCCTTCTAGCAAATCGATGAATCTGAGGGTGGTCTTGGAGACTCCAGATACAGGTTGCTACTATACTTTGTCTCATTTCTATTGAATGCATGACTATTTCATCCTTAATACAAGCAACCAAGAAACAGTATTCTGAGTCTTTTTATCTTATGAGTAGGGTTTTTTAAGTTGTTTGTGCATAAAATGGTGAGCAAAAGAGAAAGGGTTTTTTTTTCCCTTAACAACTAAGCCACATTTGGAATGTCAGTGTGTATATGTGAGGAAAAAAAATGTCCAAAGTGGAATAAACTGAGATGTGAGGGGGACTAGGACACAGGGTGAGGGGAGGAGACCTGGAGCGCAACATTTCCATGAAGATGGTGGCAATGGAAACAATGAATCCAGTTGTCCTCTGGGTTCACTGCCATGTTGGTACAGAACACCTTGGCTGTTAAGGCCTGACGAAAAACAATTACTGATATTCTATATCATGTGCCAGGCTCTTTATGTGCATTATTTTATATATAGTAGGTTTTCATAATTTTAAAGCTTATTCTTTCCACTCCTCCATCTGCCATGGAGGATAGAGGTTATAACGAATCAGTCAAGATGTTCACACTATCTTGTCTTCTGTTTAACATGTGTATAATTTGTCTATGCAACAAGATTAGACACTTATGGAAGGTAACTCTAGTCTGTTAATATTTGACAAAAGAACTAGATGAGTATTAAGCACAAACAAGGTGAGTACTCAGTAACCACTTTGTAATCAAGATCAACTTACTCATAAAACAGCTATGAAGTCACCAGATTTCAAAAACGTATGAATAGATGAGATTTTTTAGAAGGAGATTTTTTAAAAACAATTAATGACAAGAGGCCTGAAAACTTTTCAAATTTACTAGAAACAAAAAGGAGATGAAAGTCACATATCAAAAAATCAAGACTTCAGTAAGTATCAAAGATTAGCAAATAAACTCTTCCATGAGCAACTAATAAAGTAAGAGAGATCTTTAAAGGTAAAAAACATATTTTGAGATAAGAAAATTCTGACTACAAAAGAAAAACAGGGAAGTCTATGAAGTAGAGCATAAAAGGTTCAAATTAGAAATGAGATAAACAAAAAAGAGCCTGTACCAAGAGACTTTAAACCAATAATAAAAAGTTATTTAAATATAAATAAATCAAAAACAGAAACTTAGATTATAGCTGATCCACTGAATGTTGGTAAAAAATAAATGAAATTAGTACCCAAAAATATAAGGGGAAAAGATAATAAAAATGACAATTTATATAGAGTTTTACATGTTTCAGAGACCATTTACACATGACATCTAATCTGAGTGTTGCAACAACTCTACAAGGGGAGTAAAGGTCTTAGAATTCCCCTTTTAAAAGTGAATAAAAGAGGTTCAACTAGAACAGTAGTTTACTCTAGATGATTCAATAATAAGAGTTCACCTCACATCTTAGTTCATTTTGTTCTGCTGTAACAGAATACAGTTAAATCCCCTACATATGAACCTTCAAGTTGCAAACTTTCAAAGATGCAAATGTGTGTTCAGATATCTAATCATGTAAGTTAGTTCATGTGTCTTGTATACATTTCAAGGTACCATACTGCAAAATTAAAAATGTTTTTCTGTGTGTGTTTTTTTTGTAATGTATTATTTGTGTGAAAAGTGTTATATACCTATTTCAGTACAGTAGTATATACCCAATTGTGTTAGTTGGGTACATAGGATAGCTTTTGTTGGACTTATGAACAAATTGGACTTATGAACAAACTGGACTTACAGACATGCTCTTGGAACAAAACTCATTCATATGTAGGGGACCTACTATACTAGAGATTGGATAATTTATTTAAAAAAGAAATTTATGGCCAGGCTCGATGGCTCAGCCTGTAATCCCAGCACTTTGGGGGCCGAGGCGAGTGGATTGTCTGAGCCCGAAGGTTTGAGACCCACCCAGGCAACTTGGTGAGACCTCATCTCTACAATAAATAAATTTTTAAAAATTAGCTGGGTGGGGTAGCGCATGCCACCCAGTTACTTGGAAGGTTGAGGTTACTTGGAAGGCTGAGGCATAAGGATCGCTGGAGCCCAGCAGGTCAAGGCTGCAGTGGCCAGGAGCATGCCACTGCACTCCAGTCTGGGCAACAGAGTGAGACTCCAACTCAAAAATTAATAAATAAATAAAAATAAATAAATAAAATAAAAGCGAAATTTATTTGGCTCATGGCTCTGGAGGCTAGAAAGTCCAAGGTCAAGGGATCGTGTCTACTGAGAGACCTCTTGCTGCAACATAACCTGGCAGAAGGCATTGCATGGGCAGAAGAGCAACCAAGAGATGGAACTCGCAGCCTCAAGCCCTTTGATAATCACCATCAATCCACTCATGAAGGTAGAGTCCTCATAACCTAAACACCCCATTAGGCCCCACCTTCTTCCACCCAGTGCAGTTGCATTGGGTATTAAGTTCCCAACACATGTTTTTGGGGGGATATAGTCACAGCTTACACGGATCCAGATTGTTCTAATTCTTGAAAATGGGATTTCCTTTCTCCACCAACATATTTCAAACTGTGTCTCACAAGTTATCTTAGATATGTGCTGAAGTGAAAAGGAATGTGTTAGAAAATAGAATTATCGGGCTCTACTCAGAGATTTTTAAATAATTTATCAGAAAGAAAATTAAAGTGTGAATTGTAGACCTTTCAGGTCAACCGTGTAACCCACTAAGAAACATATGCAACACCGTTTAATAGTATGAGATACACTGAGGGGCCGTTCAGATGCTTTCCAAGTAAGAGGCAGAAAGTGGAAATAACCTCACCCTCAAACTTATAACAAAAGGCAGTCTATCTTTAAAATCCTGTATTTTCCTGACCCCTCAGAAGGCTCATATAAGTCAAGGCAAACATCTCCAAGGAGAACAGGTCATGAGCCTTCGGTTCTCTGTAGCAGATAACAGACGGAATGAATACCAGCTGGAAAGAAGAACTTGATTAACATTTTCAACAAATTGCTCCCAGCTATGTACGAAGTGGCATGAGAATACAGAACCCCCAGGAGCCAGAAATACCAAAGGATGCTCCTCCACCCACCTGCCAAGGTGCACGCAAGAAAAATTGGAGAGAGCAGGAGATTGGAGACAGCCTCGCTCACAGAGCAGGCCTGAGGAGGTGAAAAACAGCTATTGAGAGAAGCACAAAGCCCCACCCAGTCCCTTCTCCCCAGAAGAGCCAAAAACCTTAAGGAAGAAGAGTAAAAGTCCTGGTAACCCTTAGGGCACAGGGTAAGACCCACCTTAGATTGAGAGAATAGAATAAAGTCCTCTAATCCTAGAGGAGAGGTAGGAGACCTTCTCTACCTCTGGGATAGGACAAAGTGCAAAGACAGAGAAACAACCCTTCCTAAGACCGAGACCAAACTAGAACAATAGAGAAATGTTCCCGCTTGTCCTACACTACCAGGCTAGCAAGCATCAAATAAAAGGTAAAACATTCAGCTTCAGGGGCGGGGGGGGGGGTGGTTCAAGACAATGAAAAGAGACTCCGTCTAAGGCTCGGAAGCAAATCGAAGACTTAGAGCTTAATGTAGACAGACATCAAGTACATCTCTCAAGCAAACCAGCCTCCATCCTGAACACAAGATAATGCTAGAAAAATCTGAAGTCTGTGGTGCACGAATAGGAAAACAGCAACAAAACACAAGCCCAGCTCCCCCAGGCTAGATTAGTTTAACTGCCTTCCCCAACATATTAAAGAACTAGAAAAAGAGGAAGCATGCCAATCTTCAGTCATAAATAAAATTTACCTTAGTTTCTATTGTTCTACATGTTTACCTTGCAACCCAAAGTACAGACATACCAAAAAAAGCATGAGATAAAAACCACACACAGTCAACATAGAAAGAAAAACACTGACATGACAAAGTTACTGGACCTATCATATGCAGAATTTAACATATCTATGATTAATATGTTGAAGGATCTAGTAGAAAAGGTGGACCACAAGCATGAACAAGTGGGAAACTTCAGCAAAGAGTTGGAAACTATGAAAGAAAATTGAAATACTAGAAATAAAAAAAACTCAGTAACAGAGATGAAGACTGCCTTTGACAAACTCGTCAGTAAATTCAACATAGTGAGGAAATCTGTGAACCTGAAAATAGGTCAACAAAAAGTCCTCAAGCAGGAACACAAAGGAAAAACGTGGAAATTTTAAAAGACAATAGACCACCCAAGAGTTATAGGACAATATGAAATAGTCTAACATGACTTTAATTTAAAAAAAAGAAGATAGAAAGCAGAGGATAGAAAAAAATATTTGAAGACACAATAGCTGAGAATTTTCCTGTATTAATAAAAGAAGACAAAACACAAATACAACCTGCTCAGAAAATATCAAGCAGGAAAAAAAATCACAACTAGACATATAATATTCAAATTCCAAGACAAAAAGGAAATCTTGAGGGAATCCAGAACAATTTTAAAAGACATGTTACATACAGAGGAACAGTGATAAGAATTATCCCAAACTTCGTGTAAGGTCCGCCATACAAAACACAGTGGAGTGGATACCTTTAAAACACTAGGGAAAAAAAATCAACTGAGAATTCTATACCCAAGGAAAACACCTTTTAAAATTCATAAAAAAAGCAGAGATATCAAATGTTACAGAGCAGAAATAACCATCTCCATCATACCCAAGGAAGCACAATACATCACTTTCCACCATCACTGCTTTGGGGTGTTTGTCATGCAGATGTAGTAAGCAGAACATGGTCTATACAGCCCTACCTCTGGTTCTGCTTTCTCCAACATACCCTTCATACTGATGCTTAAGTGGACTTTTTGAAAAGCACAAATCTGGTCATGCTACTCCCTCTGTGAGCCTCTCTGCTCCAATCTGCCCTTAAGGAAAATCAGGACTTCTTAACTGGGACTTCAGCTTCTCTCTGACCTGTCCCTGCCTGCCCATCCCATCCCATCTCGCATGCACGTCCTCCCTCACGCCTTGCATTCCATCCATACCAAGCCTCAGGAAGTCTCTTAAATACAGCATACTAAGTCTTACTTCTACACTAGCTTATGGTTTACCAAAATTAGAAATGATTCCCTCTGAGCTACCCCCACTTTGATTCTTAATTTTAAAAATTGTAACCCCTCCCCCTTGAAAAATACAGAGAAATTTGACTGCCTTTATTCTCCAGTGTGGTCCAAGCAGACAGCCTGAAATCACCATCACTGCTTCTACTCTTCTTAGAAGAGTTGTGGCCTTAAATCTCCTAGAGGGTGAGAACCCTACTGGCCTTCGGAAACAAATAGGAGGAGGACCTGAGAGCAGAAGAAGAGCCTCTGCCAGCAGGACTCCAGGAAGAATGAAGTACATCTACCCTCTTTTCAGGCCAGAAACCATGGGTAATGATGTCAGCCCATTATAATTCCCTTACGTCGTCAGGCCTCAGTGGTGAATCCGTTAACAGCATTTTTATGTTCTTCAGTTCTGAAAAGAGCACATTTCTATTTTTCCCCTATTCTTCAAATAAGAGCATCTTTAACAACAAAACAAAACATAATTTTTAGCCCAAGAAGGCCTTTTCACAGAGATTTAAAATTATGTTTTATTGTCTAACTTCTGGGAGGAGTCACAGAGACCCTTATATCAATTTGCTTAGAAACAACAGACAGTAAAGACCACTGATATGAGGGTAGGGGGAGAGAGAGAGACAGACAGACAGATTGTCCTTGGTGAAGTCCGAGGGTCTCAGGTGGGGATTTTCACCAAGGACATGGCCTCCAAGGACATGGAGCACACACTACTCCCTCCATCTAAACAGCATTCTTTCATTCAGCTGACCCCAAAACCTTTCTTAAGAGTCAGCCCAGACGTCTCTGCCTTCCTAGCAGCCATGGAGTCAGTACTGAGGCCCCCTGGGTTCCGGGATCACAGAGGGTGGCAGAAATGCACAGGAGAATCCAGCCTCAACCTGTCTTGGGAAGCACAAGGAATTGTAAAGTCCTAAGCTCCTCCTGGAACCTCCCCTCACCTCTGCAACTCAGATGAACACTCAGCCTCCACATGTGCCCATTGTAGGCTGTTTTCTGCCAGATCATGTTTATCGTAATCACCTGCCGATGTGTCTCCCTGTGAGACAGTAGCGCCTGGAGGGCTGGACCCTAGTTTCATTTCTATCTTGTGTCTGGCAAGGCCAACAAATGTATTTTTAATTAAAGAAAGAGCAAAATGAAAAAAGCAGGGCTTGAGATGGTCAACCACCTCGTTAAAAATAAAAGAAGATTAAATGCTAGAAATTAAATGAATCACATTTAATAATAATTTTTAGGTATCTCAGATATTTCTATCTGTGAATCACAATGGTGCATATAATATACTAAAATTCTACAAAGCTAAAGACCCTGCACACATCAAGTTGGAAAATAAAATTCACACCCAGGTTCCATAATAATCTGGCATTGTGATAAATAATTCAGAGTCACAAGGAAAAACTGTAAGAAACAACTGAACACATAAGAGAAACAAAAGAAAGGAGAAGCCAGAAATAAATTGGTAAACAAAAATTTTAAACAAAAAATCATCCAGAGGAAAAACACTAAATTTCTTACAAATTATTTTACCTATTTTTTAACTATAGCAATAAAACAGTGAAGTAGAATAAATAATCAAGTAGCATAGAAAGGCAATTCTTTTCTGTAGGAAGCCTTCCTTCTAACTTCTCATAGTTGGTTGCCTCAGACTAAAGATGCTGAACAACAGAAAATACAAACCTCATCATTTAGGGTATGCTTTTTTAAATACGAAAGCAAAGAGCATTACACAAATGCCCAGTCTTTCTATACAACTGGCCACGTGCAGATGAAGGACTTCCACCAGCGCTTTTTTCTTGGACAGCTGGGAAAAACAGGAAGTTAAATTAAAACAGTCTTTACTCAGAGCTGTTTACTAATAGATAAATTCTGAATTTCAAAAAGTCAATCATTATCTCTAAATGGAGCACTTTGCTGATAATTTCCATGACCCAATTTAATAAAATGCTCCTGCATATAACATATACTCAAGGCCTTCTAAGGGCTAACGCCACACAGAAGTCAGCCTGGCAGGGCTGGCGCAGGTTGCTCAGGCAGCGCTGGATGCAGGTGGCAAGAGGGATCCTATGGGCCTGTATCTCAATGGTGGTGGATTTGTAGACCTACACAGATGGTAAAAATCACACCAAACTAAACACACATACACAACTACTACACATGAAACTGGGAAAGTCTGAGATCAGTATTATGTCAAGGCCAATATCCTGATACTGTTATTGTACAAGAGTTGCAAGATTTTACCATTGGGGAGAGTGGGTAAGGGGGATGTTGGGTCTCTCTGTATTGTTTCTTACAACTGCATGTGAATCTACAATTATCCCAAAGTAAAACGTTTAATTAAAAAAAAAAATCAACCTGGCACAATGTACCCCGTGATGGCAACTCACTTCCATTCCAAAACAAAGCACACACGCTCCCCTTTCCCACAACCACCAAAGTCCCTTCCTAATGACGGCATTAGGCTACGATCCAGGGTCTGGTCATCTAAGTCTAAGGACCCTCCCCCAACCTGAAGACCTATGAACTAGAGGCCCATCACTGCCTTCCACACACCCAAACACCCTGTTACACAGGGACAGGATCCTCACCACTGATATTCCCATTCAAAAAGGCAGGATGGGGAGATGTAGGAGACAGGAGGCACCTACACAGCACTGGCCCATGATGCTTCTGATATCCAGAAGGGCTCGCCAAGCCAGGACCTCGATAAGAGGAGTCCTGCTCAGGGTCTGAGTTGTTGCCCTCCAGCCTCCTGGTTCCACATCTGCGTCCTGCCTCCTTTTCCATAAGATAAGTAGCCCGTATTTGTAACTGAGTATTCTTCTTAGCCTGTTTTCCTGCCTGAGAACAGGCAGGGATCCGAAGGCCTCTTTTCATTTTGTGCAGTATTGGCTTCTTCAGTCCAGGCTGGTGTAATTCTCTTAGAAAAAGCATAGGTTTCTATGTATCAGTTTATAAATCCACTCATTCAGGCGAGCAACCTCCTGTACCATGGCACTGTGAGATTCTCAAAGTCCTTCTGTTTAGCAAAGAGGAACTGGACAATGTGCCTAAAGATACCTGAAGACCTCCGTTGAGTTTGAAAGGGTCTGCAAGGCCCCACCTTGGTCTTCCTGAGGCTGACAGAGGTTTTATGGGACACCCTCATTTCACCTCGCCCTGAGACCACATTCCCTAACTCTGCTCTGGACTGACCCTTGTTCCGAGGCCCTTTTCCTATGCTAAGAACCTTTGCTTGAAAACAGGAATTCTTTTTTTTTTCTTCCATTTTTTTCTACCCGTATCTCCTGAGAGCAAACTGAAAGAAACAGCTAGCACCTAAGGCATTCTGCCTGAACTCTCCTTTGCCACTTCCTTTGGAAGCCATTGCTTCATTTTCTATTTTCCCTGTTACCCTGGTGACAGTTTTGTTAAATTTTCTACCACAAGACAACGAAGATCTTATTTCCGGCTAGCATTGTCATCACTTCCTTTCCCGTCTCTGCGAGTCTCCTCCAGGCATCACCAGCAGTTCCCTGCTCCCCAGCACGTCCTTTGGTTTTGTTCAGCAGCACCCACTTCCAACATTGGCTTCTGTTCTGATTAGCTACTGCAGCATAACAAACTACCCCAAACCTTGTGACAGAAAAATAACTCCCTCTTCTGTGCTTATGGATGCTCTAGCCCAGGACCTTGGAAAGCGAACAATGTGGTAGCTGTCCCAATGGACTCCACAGCATCTACACAACCGGGCCTCTCCCTGGAGTGACTGGTTCCTGGGCATGAATGCCTGGGACACTAACCCTGCTGACTCAGGACTAGGACGAGGCCATCACAGAACAAAGACAAGGTTTCAAGAAGGAGCATCCCAAGAGGTCAAGACAGAGGCTGTACAGCTTCCTCCTACCCGGTCTCAGAAGCTGCCAACCTCACCACCACATATTCTGCCCATCACAAGAAGGCATGGAGGTCACCTGCAGTCAGGAAAGGCGTACCGGACTCTACCTCCTGCCAGGAACAATATAGCCACGCTGCAGGAGAGCACACTGGCTGGGAGGGGGTGTTGCCATCTTTGGAAGAGGTAAAAAGCCACAGTAGATATGAAAAGATCCTTGAAACTAAATGTTTCCATTCAAAATCCAAAACAAAACCTTAAATACTTTAAAAAGTCAGTATTTTATACATTAAGGCACTGCGGGATCAGATATTTTTAATGACACCACTGAACATGAAACATGTTATAAGATACAATGTATTTTCCATTGAAAATGGAAATGTTAGCTCGGTGGCTCAGCCTGTAATCCCGCGCCTTGGGAGACTGAGGTGAGTGGATTGCCTGAGCCCGCGGGTTCAAGACCCGCCTGGGCAGATGAAACCTCATCTCTACAATAAATCAAAAAAATTAGCCAGGCATGGTAGCGCACGCCTGTAGTTCCGGCTACTCAGAAGGCTGAGGTGGAAGGATCGCCGGAGCCCAGCAGGTCGAGGCTGCAGTGGCCGGAAACGGCCACTGCACTCCAGTCTGGGCGACGGAGTAAGCCGCCAACTCAAAAAAAAAAAAAAAAAAAAAGTGTTAACTGCAAATTCCCCCAAGCTTTCAAATTAGACAAAAATTTTCTTTTTATTTATCTTTTAATATTCTAGATCAGTTTAATTAAAGAATGTTTTCCCTTCCATGTAAAAGAATCCTGTGACAAATGTAAGCCAAAAATAATATTAATAATTTAAAAATAGGAAGAAGTAAAAAGATATCAAGAAATCATGAGACAGGAATTTAAAGTATTTTTAACAAATTTAGTCTCCATGTCTACATATATATATATATATATATTTAAATTAAAGGGCTGCATTTTTTCCTCATTAGAACATGAGTTTAACACATAAATTAAAATTTGCCTTTCAGAACGTTCCTTTATAAAGATCAAGATCTTAACTCTGATTCCCCCCTCTTCTCCCTCAAATTGATTTTCAATCTTTTAAAAATTATTTTGTTAAGTGGAATTCATATTTCGTGTTCTTAGTTTTAAAAACTGATTCTCCAAATTATTTTTTCTAAAACTCCCTCTTTTTAAGTAAAATTATAAAAATAAAACCCTAACTTGAATTACTGTTTACCCTTATGAATTTGTGTTAATTCTGATTCAGTTAATTGCTCCCCTGCCCCGAATTCTCATGTTCTTATTCTTGAGAGCACCACTGCAGAAAATAAGTACAGGATCTGTCTCCTTAAACTTCACTCAAGGAAAAACACACACAATGTTTTTCTCTACAAATATTCATATTCAATGACATGATAAATTATTTCTTTTTGGATTTTTAATTAACCTTCATTATCACAATAAAAAAATTAAAAATATTTTTCAGAAATTGCAGCCCAACTAAGAAAAGCCTTACATTTCTTCCTCGGATAAATCAAGTCCAGTTCCCCCAACACCTCCCTTTCTTGCTGTTCTGGTCTTCTGATATGAGTGAGGCCAGCAACAACTGCTCCTTATTCCAGACAGGCACTGACAGGCACTGACCAGGCACTGATGGGTGCTAGATGGGCATTAACGGGCCCTAGACGGGCACAACAGGCACTAGATGGGTGCTGACAGGTGCTAGATGGGCCCTAGACAGACACTGACAGGCCCTAGACGGTGCTGATGGGTACTAGATGGAATCTGATGGGCACTAGATGAGTCCTAGATGTACACTGACAGGTGCTAGATGGGCACTGATGGGCACTGGATGGGCACTGATGGGCCCTAGACAGGCACTGATGGGCACTAGATGGGCACTGATGGGCCCTAGATGGGCACTGATGGGCACTAGGTGGGCCCTAAACGGCACGGAAAGGTGCTAGATAGGCCCTAGACAGGTGCTGACATGCCCTAGATGGGCGATGATGGGCGTTAAGTGGGTGCTGATGGGCCCTAGATGGGCATGACAGGCACTAGACAGACACTGGCAGGTGCCAGATGGGCACTGACAGGCACTAGACAGGCACTGATGGGCACTAGACAGGCCCTAGATGGGTGTTGATGGGTCCTCGACAGCTGCTGACAGGCACCAGATGGGCACTAAACAGGCACTGAAGGGCACTAGACAGACGCTGATGGGTGTGATGTGTGCTGACAGGCCCTAGACAGGTGTTGATGGGCACTAGATGGGCACTCATGGGTGCTAGACAGGCACCAGACAGGTGCTAGATGGGTGCTGACGGGTCCTAGGCGAGCAGTGATGGGTGCTAGATGGCCCCTAGATGGGCTCAATGGGTGCTGACAGGCCCAGACAGATGCTGACAGGCACTAGATGGGCACTAGATGGGTACTGATGGGCACTAGACAGGCACTGACAGATGCTAGATGGGCACTAGACAGGTGCTGGCATGTGCTAGATGGATGCTGATGGGCACTAGACGGGTGCTGATGGGATTTAGATGGTCACTAGATGGGTGCTGATGGGCACTAGACAGACGTTAGATGGGCACTAAATCGGTCTGATGGGCGCTAAATGGGTACTAGAAAGGCACTAACAGGTGCTAGACAGGTGCAGATGGGCACTAGATGGGCACTGATGGACACTGATAGGCACTAGACATGGGTGCTCATGGGCACTAGATAGGTACTGATGGATACCAGGCAGGCACTGATGGGTGCTGATGGGCCCTAGATGGTCACTACATGGGTGCTGATGGGTGTCAGATGGGTGCTGATGGGCGCTAGATGGGTTTAACAACCATGAGGACTATATACACACTTGAACTACTTTATATCATTGTCAGTTCTTAAATTTCCTAAGGAAAAAGTTCTACTGGCATTTTTTTTATTTCAAAAAAATCACAAAGATAATTTTTGTTTGTTTCAATTCAGTCTTGCAATTACTTTAGTTCAGCGAAAGCTAAAAAAAATAAAAATTAAAAAAAAGAAGGGGAAATATTTTACCTTAGTAGTCTGGATGAAAGCAAATCAGTTAGAGCACTGAGAGTCAGTCTCATAATTTCAGTGCATAAAGTGGATAATTTACTAGGGTTTGATAGTTAGAAAAGTCCTCACCAAAGAGGCATAACTTGGTTTTCATCCTGAATGACTAGTGAGTTTGCAAAAGCAGATGAGATAGCAGAGGAAAGCCTGACTTTCCCACTGGTGGAAACTGTTAAAGTTGGTTCTGTTTAATGGAATTTAAATGAAGGAGGGGGAGATGCTGAAACTGATGCAGAGCATATCTGGGAAAGCAGTCCCAGCAGGCACATCCCTGAGCAAGGATATCAATCATTTTTATTCTGGAAATGGACATCTCTCAGATAAGAATGAGAAATTCATCCCACTGGATGCACAATTTTGACAAAGGAAAGTCTAGTCTGGCTAAGAATCCTGAAGGAAGCTAACATTAAAAGGCAGAAAAGTTTCTTAAGTAACACCTACTATAAAACCTCATTGGCACTGGAAACTAAATCCAAATATTCATTCAGAGCACTAGATGGACTGAGTAAAGAAAATGCAGTCATATACACCATGGAATACTACACAGTCATAAAACAGAATGAAATCGTGTCCTTTACAGCAATGTGGATGCAGCTGGAGGCCACTGTCCTAAGTGAATTACACAGAAATAAAACCAAATATTGCAAGTTCTCACTTACAAGCGGGAGCTAATTATGGGGTACACACAGGCATAAAGACGGAACAACAGACACTGGGGACTCCTAACGGGGAGGAGGGGGAAAGGGCAAAAAACTTCCTATTGGGCACCATGCTCACCATTTGATTGACGAACTTAATAGGAGCCCAAACTTTACCATCATACAATACACCATGTACCCGTTTTGACAAGTTTCTATCTCAGGCCTCAATTTTCACTCTACCTTCACTGCCTTGTTCATTTAACCCTAGACCTTAAACCCACTTTCTCCATGTCCTTCCTCCCAGACTTCAGATTTCTGCTCATGGCATCACAAGTCTCCGTTCATCTGTCATGGTAACAACGCATTTTTAATTTCTATCTCTTCCTCATCTTTACAGCCCATCTCTTTTCTTTTTCACTTTCATTCGCTATTTTCCATGTCACTTGCCACGCCCCGACTCACTAGAGGGAAAGAAGATGAGCAAATAATATAACAAGAAGATTCATCTATGGCCTGGAAAATCCTGGGTTATATGGAGATTCATCTGAATCAGAAAGAGAAAATAGAAAGAACTTGGATGGGGAGAACTGAGCTGCTTTGGTTAAAACAGTAGGAAGTCAGGAACCGTGGTAGGGTGTTCCCTCCCTTCTCATCCCTAGGCCCCATCTACAGTCTTCCACTGTGCTCCAGAGTTCAGGGAATCAGCATGAAGTCACTTTTCAGAGGGGAGTGGGGGTGATTTCAGCCTCCTTACAGTTTTAAAATCCCACCATCTGTTAGCCAAGCTTTGATCCTATGTTTGACTTCTCCACTCTGGACAAAGAGCTCTGCTTACTGTTCCCCAAAAACCCAAAGTTTTCCAACTTCAGCCAGTTTCTCTAATACACCTTCCCAGCCCTTCCCTTCTTACCCAAATCCTAGACATCATTCCAAAGCACATTCAGTGTCTAAACTCATAGGGTACAGCGGTTATCATCTGTATGACACATAGCAACTAACTCGATATACAGTTCATCAACCTCTCCAAATAGATTACGAACCCCTAAGGGGAGAAATGCTGATAAGTCTTTGTACCTATCATAACCTCATCCTAACAAAAAACTCACAGAAGAAGGATCCTAACTATGTCTACCCAAATCCCTCCCCTCAAGACTAATCCTCTTCACACATAGTTATATCTGCTGGTAACTATACACTTTTATTCTTTAACAATCTAGATATTTCAACAAATAAATCACATACATGTTAAGGTTAAGTTTAACTTTGATAAGAAAACCTTTAAAGCTACCTTAAAATATATCTGTACCTTTTTTTTTTTTTTCCAAGAGATTCTGAACTTTCTTTTTAGAGAGTTAAAAGATTTAAAACTTAGCACCTGATCTTAGGGAACTGATAATATCTATTTACTGTGGTTGTCTGTGAATAATTCCTTGTCTTATAGGAGCAGTTTGTGATTTTAAACCTAGGAGACAAGGGAAATTATCAGGAAAAATATATGTAGAATAAAAGAAATTCAATACCAAACATAAATGCAATCAAATACATAAACATTTCATGAAGTCTGAAAACAAATATCCCATTCTCGTTAGTACAAAATAGTCACATCTCTATAGCTCTATTCATTATTTCTTGGTCAAGTAACTACTGTTTAAAGTCATATATATATTCTGTCAAGGACGCAGAACTTAAAATTCCAAGGCATTTTTTTTTTTTTAAAAGATATATAAACCCCTTACTATTCTTTGTACTAATCCCCACCAAAAACAAAAAAGCACAATAACTGAAATCTACAGTTTAGGGTAAGTGAAAGATGAATTTTGCTAATAATTTTTAGTTTACTTCCCTCAAACCAAAGGGTGAATACAGGAGAGATCTTCACTTTTCTAAGTTGCCCCAAATATAATCATTTGAAATGAAGCTGTATAAAAAGTAAAATGTAAACAAAGTGGCTACAAAAAAATGACTCTACAAATCTAAGGTACTGAAATGTGTTCCTACTTTTTATTTTTAAAAATATTTAAAATAACTTATTTTCTATGATTTCTAAATTATAAATTTTACCTATCTAATATCAATTTTTAAATGCATGCTATTTTTGAAAGAGTATCATGTTCTTAAATCTAATTTTGGCAGCACAATCACAGGCGGTGCAACATCAGCTTCAAAAGCAGTAAAGGGCAAAGGTCTTTCCATAATCATCTCTTCACAATCCCCAGAAATTAGGCTTTAATTTAAAAATATATGTGTAAGTAACAAAAAGAGTCTTAAGATGTTCCTTTAAAATACACACTTAAAATATTACTCTTCTCAATAAAATAAGTGGTAAACGAAGTCTTCATGTTCTGTTCTTATCTCTTTTCCACGTCAGTTTCTTCACGTGTTTCTGTGTGGATTTCACAAATCCACATTGATGTTGACACTGTGGATCACGCTGTGAGGACATCTCAGGAAAACAGGCTTCTCTTCCATGTGCTCCACAGCTTCCGTGCTCAGGCCCCTTCACACACCTTAACCAGAGAAGGGCTAAAGTAACACATTGCCTCACAGGAAATCCCAGCTCAAAAGAAATAGGAAAGATATCAGCCACAGTTAGTCCCAGAAGCCACGCAGATGCAATTGCAGGCCAGATGATCAACCAGGAGTAATCACCCACTCAGGTGATAGGTAGGGGTGCCTCCAGAGCAGCCAGCCTGCACAAAAGCTAACACAGCAAAACAAAAAAAAACAGCCTACCTCACGCTATGAAGAACACACGAGCCGGGCTCAGTGGCTCAGCCTGTAATCCCGCGCCTTGCCTTGGGAGGCTGAGGTGAGTGGATTGCCTGAGCCCGCGGGTTCGAGACCCGCCTGGGCAAGCGAGACCTCATCTCTACAATAAATCAAAAAATCAGCCGGGCGTGGTAGCGCGCACCTGTAATTCCAGCTACTTGGAAGGCTGAGGCGGAAGGATCGCCAGAGCCCAGCAGGTAGAGGCTGTGGTGGCCGGGAGCGGCCACTGCAATCTCGGCTGGGCTACTGAGTTAAACCCCAAAAAAAAAAAAAAAAAAAAAAAAAAAAAAAAAGAATGGCATAGGCAGGGTGCGGTGGCTCACGCCTGTAATCCCAGCACTTTGGGAAGCTGAGGCGAGAAGTTTGCCTGAGCCCAGAGTTTCAAGATCAGCCT
>CAUYQG010079676.1:0-20851 GCA_963574415.1 Tarsius wallacei
ATTTCTTTGAGCAGTGTTTTGTAGTTTTCTTTGTAAAGGTCTTTCACATCCCTGGTTAGGAAGATGCCAAGGTATTTCATTTTTTTTGTGGCTATTGTGAATGGAATTGTGCTTTTTATTTGGGTTTCTGTTTGCTTATTAATGGAGTAAAGAAATGCGATTTTATCATACTGCATCCCAATGTGCAAAAGACAATCGCATTTCTTGCACATTGGGAGGCAGTATGATATTTTGATACATGTGTGCAATGTGTAATGATCAAATGGTAATTTGCGTATCCATCATCTCAATTACTTATCATTTCTTTTTGTTTGGAACATTCAAAATTTGCTTTTCTGGCTATTTGAAAATATAAGCCGGGCACTGTGGTGCATGCCCACAATCCCAGCACTTTGGGAGGCCAAGGCGGGAGGATTGTTTGAGCCCAGGAGTTCGAGACCAGCCTGGGCAACATAGCACGACCTCATCGCTACAAAAAATAAAAAAGTTAGCTGGGCATGGTGGCACATGCCTGTTGTCCCAGCTACTCAAAAGCAGAGGTGGGAGAATCCTTTGGACCCAGGAGTTTGAGACTGCGGTGAGCTGTGTTCATGCCATCATGCTCCAGTCTGGGTGACAGAGTGAGACTCAAAAAAAAAAAAAAGAAACAAAACACACGCACACACACACACACACACACACACAAATTGTTGTTAATTATAGTCACCCTACAGTGCTATAGAACACTTGAACTTACTCCATCTATCTAGCTATAGCTTTGTATCCATTATCCAGCCTCTGGCAATCCTTCCCTCCTCGCATTCTTCCAAACCTCTAGTAATCACTATTGTATTCTCTGTTTCTATGAGATCAGCTTTTTTAACCTACACATGTGCATAAGAATGTGCAATATTTGTCTTTCTGTGCCTGGCTTATTTCACCTAACATAATGAAATATTATAAACTTATTCATGTTGCTTCAAGTGACAGGGTTATTTTGTTCTCTTTTTAATGGCTGAATAGTATTCCATTGTATATATATACTTTATTTTCTTTATACAAGTATCTGTTGATGGACACGTAGACTGATTCTATATCTTGGCTATTGTGAGTAGTGCTGCAATAAACATGGGAGGGTAGATATTTCTTCTACATACTAAGTCTGTTTCCTTTGGGTATATACACAATAGTGGGATAGCTGGATCATATGGTGGTTCTATTTTTAGTTTTTGAGGAACTTCCATGCTGTTTTCCAAAATGTCTGTATTAACTGGCATTCTCACTAGGAGTTCTCCTTTCTCTATGTTTTCCCAGTACCACTGCCCATGCTTTTAGCTACCATGATCTAACAAGGGAATCCAGTTGATTCCTCATCAGTGAAGTGATGTCTCGAAAATGACTTTTAAGCAGGGATGCTTTTGCTGCTCTTGTATAGGACAGATTAGAAGTAAGAATGACTGGATTGGAGAAGCAAGATTAAAAGATCTTGCATTAGCAAATTGAATGGATTTGGAGTCCATCATACTCAGTGATTTATCACAGAAACAAAGAACTGAGTTCCATATGTTCTCACTCATAAGGTGACCTTGAACAATTATAATACTATAAGAAAGTGATTGGCAGTAGTGGAAAACTGTCAGAGGAAAGCGGGGGGACTGGCAGTTGGGGGAAACTGCTAGGGGAGGGAGGGGCATACCTCATTAACAAGGGTACCTGCATGATCAATGTTTGTATACCTAACCCTGAATTGTACCCCACATCTTTATAATAAATAAATAAATAAAATAAAAATAAATAAAAGATCTTGCATTAATCTAGAATGAGATATTGAGTTCCAAACTAGAATCACAGCTGTATTTAGGAATGAAGAAGAAGACAATCTAAAATCTCTTGTTAAAGAAGAATCAGCAGGACATGGATACCAATTAGAAATGTGGAATAAAAGAGAAGAAAGAATTAAAAATTGCAAGATTAGCCGGGCTCGGTGGCTCAGCCTGTAATCCCGCGCCTTGGGAGGCTGAGGTGAGTGGATTGCCTGAGCCCGCGGGTTCGAGACCCGCCTGGGCGACTTGGCGAGACCTCATCTCAACAATAAATCAAAAAAATTAGCCGGGCGTGGTAGCACACGCCTGTAGTTCCAGCTCCTTGGGAGGCTGAGGCGGAAGGATCGCTGGAGCCCAGCAGGTTGAGGCTGCGGTGGCCGGGAGCGGCCACTGCACTCCAGTCTAGGTGACAGAGTGAGACTCCAACTCAAAAAAAAAAAAAAAATTGCAAGATTGCAATTTTCTGAGTTGGAAGTTTTCATAAAGTACACTTCTAATATGTATAAATAGGAAATGCATGAAATTAAAAGTTTATGATTAAAATTTTAGGGAGCATTTGTGCACTGAAAAGAACAGGACAGTCTTTGATGTTCAGGGCTAGAAACTGAGTTTTATAAGTGGAAAAAAGGGTTTACTCAGACATATGAATTATGAAGTCATATGAGAGATTCTCATAGATCTCTGCATTCCTTATAATAAACTTTCTTAGTGTAACTACTAACATACAGAGCTGTAGTTGCTTAATAATTTAGAATTTAAGAAAAAGCTAAAGGTTCTGTCATTTAACAAAAATTTTCCCTCATTTTTTTATTTATTTGGCACTAATAAAATCCAAAAAGTAGTGATGATTATAGGGATGAGTTTCATTGGGGATTATTCAGAGAGTAGTGGTTGATGAGAGAGAGCTCAGAAGGGATCTTTAAGTGTAGTCACTAACTGGTACAACATGTGAGAGACCTGGCTGGCATGCTAGGGGGAATGACTTTGTGTTCCCTGGCATCTATACCAAGATCCTAACATAGACTAAACATTTGATCTTTGTTGCCTGACTACATAAACAAAAGGTTAGGAGTATAGAATTCAAAGTGTAAAATTCAAAATCAAAATCTAATTCATTGCTATAATTGTAATCATATATATATTATTTATTTTTCTGTCAATATAAAATCCCAAACCTTATAAGTAAAAGTTATTATAAATCATTTTGCAAAATAGAATCTAAAGAATAATTCCTCTGACTCTATTTATATATTCAGCTTTGCATTTGAATGTGATATTTTCTCTTTGAAAAAAATCTCGGTGTCTATTTAATTATTCTAATAATGTTTTTGTCCTAATTGGTCACAATGATTTCATAAAGGATTATTAATTTTATTTTTCAAATATAGAAAAGAAAGTATAGAAACACAAAATATCCAATGGCTCCTGTGTTTTTGTATAGATGCTGGTGCTTTTATGATGGCCATAATTATCTATTCATTGAGAGGTCACAATTTTTAGACATTTTCTGATGTAAGGGGGCTTCCCCTCCCTTCATTTGGTTGGAAAAATCATAAGAGTCTTTTTCTTATTGTTGTCTCTCCTTTTTAGGTGTGAAGTTTTTCACCATGAGTGGCCTTGGGGACAGTTCATCCGACCCTGCTAACCCAGACTCACATAAGAGAAAAGGATCACCATGTGACACACTGGCATCAAGGTAGGATCACTCTTTTCTTAGTCTATTTCTGGGAGAGTTGCTTTATTACTCTCACTGCCACTTTAGAGTTTTTGTTTAATCTGCTCCAAGTTTAGTAACCTTCTTTGAATCCTTCACACTCACATGTCCTCTTCCTTCTCCCAGCTTCTTTGTGCATGCCTTCCTCTCAGTCCTGCTTGCATTCTCTTGATTTCCTAAAGTTGACTCCTGTGCATCCTTCAGACACCATTTAAGTCATTACTTCCATAAATGGGAAGCCCTCTTTTTCCCATAACTATTAGATCCAGTTTCTCCCAATTCGTGTGCCTGTCTCTCATATTTTTGTGGCTCTGATCCATAATTACAGGTTTTTACTAGTTTGTGCGATCATTTCCTAGTTTCACTAGACTTTAAGCTGCCGTTTGGTAAGGGACCTTGTCTATTCTTGATCACCATTGTATCCCTGGTTCCTAGCACAATATGTGGCTTATGTATACTAAGGGCACTATGAAGATTTGTCAAATGAATAAATAAATCTATTATACATATTTAACTGCAATCTTAGAACATTATGGTATTAGTGGAACTAAGAAATATGTTGTTATAATATCGGCACTTTAAAAAATGATTATTGTGAAGTTAAATATTTGGTATATTATAAGGAATTTAACCATTTTAAACAGGCTAAAAGAGATCTGTTGCCAAGGAAACCCTAACAAATGCCAGATAGAGAAGGAACCTCAGTCAGATTAAAAGAACAGCTTCCCAAATGAGAGAAGAGTGAGAATTTTATTCCATTCATCTTCTAGGATTTAGAGCAAAGTTTCTCAGCCTTCACACCCTTGACCCCAGATAATTTTTTATTGGGGGAGTGGAGGACTAATCTATATTTTTGTAGGATGTTTAGCAGGATCCCTGCTTCTGAACATTAAATGTCAGTAGCATCTTAGTTATGATAACCAAAAAAGCCTCCAAACATTGCCAAATGTCTTCTGGGGCCAGGGAAAGCAAAGTCACCCCTGGTTAATAATCACTGATGTAGAGGGTAAAACTGCAGAAGATCTGTTCTTTTTCCTGATAAGAAAAAGAAAGGATTTTGAGTTCTAGGCTAGAAAAAGCAACGTGACCATTTATCTTACTCAGTTCAGAGAAGTGATATAGAGAGATAGTAACCTAAGTGTTCATAGTCATAAATAAGCGTCCAAATGCTAAGAGGAATGTTAATATTAAGATACAAACCAGGCCGGGCTTAGTGGCTCAGCCTGTAATCCCAGCACTTTGGGAGACCAAGGTGAGTGGATTGCCAGAGCCCGCTGGTTCAGGACCAACCCAGGCAACTTGGTGAGACCCCGTCTCTACAATAAATAAAAAAAGTTAGCTGGGTGTGGTAGCGCATGCCTGTAGTTCTGGCTACTTGGAAGGCTGAGGTGGAAGGATCGCTGGAGCCCAGTAAGTTGAGGCTGCAGTGGTCACGAACCTGCTACTGCCCTCCAGCCTGGGCGACAGAGTGAGACCAAAAAAAAAAAAGAAGATACAAACCAGATGTGTATTGTCAAAGTTAACACACTTGTTTATATCTGCATATAAAGTCGTCCTTTATTTTTTTATTTACTTATTTATTTTTATTTTAAAGATATGGGATTACAGTTCAGGGTTAGGTATGTAAGTGGTCATTGTACAGGTAAAGTTTGAGTACCCTTATTGAAAAAACATCAACAAATAAAACTATTGTTTTTTACATGTAATTTTTTATTTGGGGAAATTTTTTAACTAAAAATAATATAGATTAAGTGTGTATATCTATCACATGTAATTGATAATATTTTATAATATCATCAATATTTTATTATATTTGCATAAAAGTAATAAAATACTAATAATTAAATTGAATTTCTGCAATAAATTCCTCTCATCTATTTTTATTAATTATGTAATATACACAGGTATCTTTGAACAATATAGAATGTTTATTAAATTTCCATAAATTATAAAAATGTTTTTTCCACAATATGCTATTTTCAACATGGATCTTGAGATTTAAATATACATAGATTTATTCAGTTCTATTAATTTTTAATTAGTATTACATGAATATGTCACCTTTGGGAATAAACCGCGTTTGGAAGTCCATGTCCCTACAGATATATTCCTTAGAGATAAGGAATCTGTTTGTTACAAATGTCCACTGTAGCAGATATCCTCACATGGCCTCCTCTTGTATACACATGAGTTTCTTTAGGATCTATATACATTTTTTTTGTTCTTTTTCTTTTTTTTAAATTTTTTAAAAAATTTATTTATTTATTGTAAAGATGTGGGGTACAATTCAGGGTTATGTATACAAACATTGATCATGCAGGTACCCTTGTTGACAAGGTATGCCCCTTCTTCCCCTAGCAGTTTCCACCAGCTGCCAGTCCCACCCCCCCTTCCTCTGACAGTTTAGGATCTATGTACATTTTTATGTTCACTAGGTAATTACCATATTGCTCTTCAAATGACAGTCATTGAGAGTTCCTCTTTTCCCATATTCTTACTAACACTATTCTTTTCTCATTTTAACATTTTGCCAATCTGACTAGTGTGGCATTATAGTTTTAAATGTATTTCTCTGATAATTAGATGAGTTGATCATCTTTTTAAAAATAACATTTTATTATAGAGATGTGGGGTACAAGTAAAGATTAACCACACAAGTAGACTGCATGCAGGTGCAGTTTGGGCCTCCAACTGGCCCTCATGCCCTGTGATACAGGACCGGGTACCCTTTGTGTTGTCATGTGCCCCTTTCCCCTTCCTGCCTCCTCCCCTGGCAGTGTTGATCTCTCCCTTGTGCTAATGTGACTAATGTTCAGGTCCCACTTATGAATGAGAACATGCAGTATCTAGGAGCTGATCTTTTTTTTATTATTATTCATTATATTTTCCTCCTCTGTGAATTTCTTGGTTGTATCTTTTGCCCATATTCTTGCTGGGTTGTTTTGTTCTTTTTTCTTTGTAGAAGTTAATTAAATATTCTAGTTACTAACCTTTTTTGTTTATATTTTGTGCAAATGCCTTCTCCCAGCCTGACTATTAACTCTACTTATGATGTCTGTTGACATATAGAGCCTTAGGTTTCCATGTGGTAAGCTTTTGAGAGTTTTCCTTAAGAATTTTTTCCTATACGCTAAGGCTTTAAATATATATATTTTATTTTCTTGTAATATACATTTAAGGTTTTAATTTATTTTGTGCATAGCATAATATAGGGACGACCTAATTTCATTGTTTTTTTTAGTCATTAGTTATGACACTATTTTTCCCTGCTTTTGTACTGTTACCTTTATCATAAATCAAGTTCCTGACTATAGACCGCTGGTTCTGAGCTTTCTTAGATAATCGCCTTGATATCTAATGGAACAAGTTCCTCTTGCTTGTTTTTCAAAATTATTTTTCCTGTTCTTGATTTTTACTCTTCTATACAGATTTTAGAATCAGTTTTTTAAGCTTACCTTAAAAAAAAATCTTGCTGGGATTTATATTAGGATTTCATTTACTTTTATAGATTAAATTCAGAAAATTGACATTTTTATGATCTAGATTCTAGAGTATAAGGCTTTTCATTCAAGTCTTTGCTGTTCTTCAATAATATTTTTAAATTTTCCCCATGAATGTCTAGCCCATATTTGGTTAGATATATTTCAAGGAACCATAGAGTTTTTATCGCTTTTAAGAATATCATTTTGTCTACTGCATTTTCTAATTGGCAGTTGCATAAGAATGCCAATGATTTGTAGATATTGATCTCATATCCATCCATTGTGCTGAACTTTCTTTTTTGTTTTAATGGTTTAGCTGTAGATTCCCTTTGTTTTGTGTGTATGTGTATATATATATATAATAACAACATTACAAATATCAAATATATATATTCCTTTTTTCTTATTTAGATATAGTAAAGATAATTATCTTCACATGTTTGTTTTACAAATATTGGAAAGCACCATCTCCCTGAGGTTTATATGTATGTGCTTCAGTTTTAACAAAGTGATATCTTTGATATGGTAAACTAAAAATTTATTATTTCGAAACTAATTGAGTTTGTGCATGAATACCACCTTGTAGTACTTCTGTCTCCCCAAACACATATAAACTTGTTAATCATAAAGAGCATCTGTTAGACCTCAGGGTGTTGCCAGCTTTGTGTACAGATCCCTGGATAGGAGAGTTTCTCAGTAACCGGTTTGGTGGGGTGAGATATCTCTTATCTCCCTCCTGTGAACTCTTCTCCATTTCTTCATTCTTCTAGTAGAATGAGGATTAAAATGCCAGCCTTTTTGGTAGAGCAATTTATTTTCCTCCAGGTATATTCCCAGGAGAGGGATTGCTGAATCCCAGCAACTTGGATGCAGTTGGAGACCGTCATACTAAGTGAACTCTCACAGAAACAAAGAACTGAATACTGCATGGTCTCACTCATAAGTGCGCCCTGAGCACTAGTCACATCAGTAGAGTGGGGTCGGCAGTCACTGGGCACTACCCAGTGGGAGAGAGGGAAGGAGGAGGGTGAAGGACACGTGACAAAACAGAGGGTACCTGGTTCACTACCAGAGAGGGTGTGAGGACCACCTAGAAGCCCAAACTTTACTTGAATGCATTCTGTTTATGTAGTTAATTCTCACTTGTACCCCACAACTCTATAATAAGTAAGTTATTTTTAAAATGCCAGCCTTAAAATGGTGGGTAGCTGTACCTTATGCTTGTTTAACATTTCTAGTTGAACTGAAAAGGTGCTTATTAATGCCTGCTATTCAGCAAGTGTGAATGTTACAAGGAGATAAGTGAAGTGTGAGACATGTTTTCACTTATGAGATCTGTCTCACATAAATGAGACATGTTTCTGTCTTCAAGGAGCTTACAGATCTGGCCATGCCACTCATTAAATCCTCCTGGGCTTTCCATTACTCTGAAAATAAATAATCTAGTCAAAGTGATGATAATAGATAACATTTATTGAGCTAATAGTATATGCCAAGAACTCTGCCATCCATTTTACATATATCATCTTTTTTAATCCTCACAAAACCCCAGGAGGTAATTACTGTCAATATTCCAATTTTACAGATAAGAAAATCAAAGCTTAGAGAGGTTAAGTTGCTACTAAGTGACTTGTACAGGGTTGCATGGTTAGTATATGACAGAGGAATTTTCAGCCTGTGCTTTTAAGCAATAATTCCACACATTTTATCATGGCATGTAGGATCCCTTGTGAACTGGCTTGGACTGCATTTCTTGCCCTTTTTTTTCTTGTCATCTATAGGTCAGCCATACTGAACTACTAATAGGTTCAAGTTGATATTTTTACTCGTACCTTTGAAAAAAAAATTTTCCTTCAGGAAACCTGTCTCTGCCACTAAAGTGTATGCATCTCATTCTCTAGGTCTAAGTGTATGCCTATAGTATTACAGTCTTGTCACATAGTATTGTTAGGATTTGTTTCCTCTTCTTTGTTTTCCCACTAATTGGGGACTACATCTGATTTACTAACCTGGATCCATAGGACACAGTATATGATTAACTGGCACATAAAAAGTAGAAGAGTATTGTTGGGTTAGCTAGTATAGTAAGTTGAAGAAAAAGGATGCCTACATGCCAAGTTAACCCAGAGTAGCATTAATTAGTATATCTGTGATATAAATGGTAATAAAGGGGATTAGTAAAGGGAGAAATTTAGTTGGCCCAAAGTAATATGGGAAGCCTTCTTTTCTATTAAGGTAGAATTTTTTTTTTTTTTTTTTTTTGGTCATCTGCACATCTCCTTTAGTTCTGACCTTGTTAAACATATCTGCTCTCATTTTATCTGTGTGCTTATTGGTTACTTCATGTCGTCATGATTTTTCCTAGTCTCCTTCTCAAGTCATTTTATACACACCTCCATTTCATTACTTTTAGCTTCTTGCTTTCTCTGTCCCTTCTCTGTCTGCCTGTTCTGGCCACTCTGTCACTTTTTGTTTTACTCTATAGTGGTGTAAGCACTTCAATTTTATACAAAACTTACCATCAGAAATATATTTAGGAAGTCCCAAGTGAATCCAGTTTACTCATGTTGCAATTTAGACCTGTAGATTTAAATAGATCATACTTTAGACAGAATCTACTAAATAAGTCTTGTGTCAATCATTGTCTCTAAGGTAAAATCAGATGTCTTCAAACATTACCAAGGTACAGAACTGAGGTTCTATAAACCCTTGTATGAATCAAAATGTATGTACTCATTTTATTCCTACCCGGTTTTCAGTGCCTTGGTATGAAATTTGTCAAAATGTCTTGCTGCGTGTTCTTGCTGAGGAAATTTTAAGATACAGTATTAATAAATAAAATGGCAGAAATTCCTCAATAATGAAAGATTTATAAGACAAAAGACAGAATATGTGATTCTTACAGTTTTACATTTTGGTTTTATTTTGGAAAATTCAACATTTTGTAGTATTTTGTTTTATGTAGGTAATACATTTGATTAGTTGACTTGATTTTTTTCAACTTACTATATTGTGTAAATGCTATTGTTTTTATAGTCTTTAATATTAAGAAAAGTAAGTGGTATTATAATTGTTGCCAGCTATGAGCTTTTTAGCAGCTGATCTTTCCCTGTTCTCTCCTCTTTTTTTGTAATACAAATATGCAGCCAAAAGACTTTCATTGCTATTTATAAAACAAAGAGCTACTTGTGACCATTTTTTTCTATTATGTTATTTTGATAATAGGGAATTTTCAAAGTAATACTTCACTGTCTTTGGATGTGTTACATAAAGCAAGGTGTATGACGACTTGGCTAAATACACCAGGGCTGGAAAGCAAAAGTGAACAATATTAGCTCAATACATTTAGTGTGCTTTTTATTTTAAAAATGCTAGCGATATGCACTGTTATTCTTTGTTTTTGACATTGTGTGTTAAGATAAATCAAATTTTATTTTCTTTATTGCATTTATAAGCACTTGTAAGCAGCTTTTTTTCCTATTTTTTTTAGAACAAAGCTGTATATAAAAGACATTATTCACTGTACCATTGTCTCTAATTATTATTATTTTTTATTTTACTTTTGCGTGGATTCTTTTTGATGAAAACCAAATGATCATTTAATCATATAAAAATTAAGAGTTTATCTAATTTCTGGCTGGGCACAGTAGCTCAAACCTGTAATCCTAGCACTTTGCCTGAGCCCACAGGTTCAGGAACAGCCTGGGCAAGTTGGTGAGACCTCATCTCTACGATAAATTTAAAAAAATAAATAAAGTAGCCGGGTGTGGTAGTGCTTGCCTATAGTTCCAGCTACTTGGAAGTCTGAGGTGGAAGGATTGCCTGAGCCCAGAGGGTCAACACTGGGGTGGCTGTGAGCATGCCACTGCACTCTAGCCTGGGCGGTGGAGTGAGACTCCAACTCAAAAAAAAAAAAAAAAAAGAATTTATCTAATTTCTACTTATAGCTTATTTAAACTCTGTATAGTCTGCCCTGCTTAATTTATAACAAAGTTATTTGAAAATTCAGATTTTCTATTTCAAGGAGAGATTTAGGAGGTAAAATAGTTCCAAATACAACTAGTATATTTACTGTATATTTCCTTTTAATATCTAGTACTTGCTGATTATTTGAAAATATTCAAGGTATATATATGATTGGGGAAATACATCTGTTATAGAGGTCATTCACTTTATGTATTTTAACTGGAATTGTTTTCTGCACTTTGGTATTTTGTAATGTCTGTTTTTTAGATGTGAATTTAAATAGCTTTCTAAATCTAGTTTTACATTCTGGATAAAAGTAAGGTTCTCTCTAAATATGTAAACATTAAATACCAGATCAGAGAAGGAAATATGGTGATATAAATGTACACTAACTGGATTTTCTTTGTGTAATAGCACTGAAAAGAGGCGCAGAGAGCAAGAAAACAAATATTTAGAAGAGCTAGCTGAGTTATTGTCTGCCAACATTAGTGACATTGACAGCTTGAGTGTAAAACCAGACAAATGCAAGATTTTGAAGAAAACAGTCGATCAGATACAGTTAATGAAGAGAATGGAGCAAGGTAAAAAAAATGGCTTTGCATTGTTATTAAGACATTTATAATATATGATTTTACTTTTGTATTGTTAAGAAGCAGCCTTAAACTTCATAATTTTATTAAAGAAATATTTTTGTTAAGATGTTCTCTATTTTAGAAAGTGAATCTGAGAGTCTTCTTGTTATAACAAAGCAGCTTATTAATTTAACTTAACTGGTTACCTTGGGAGGTTATAGGTCCTTGTATCACAGAGGATTGAGTCAAAGGACAAACATAAGCTGTGGAGTTGGGCCTGAGGCCCTGGGGCAGAGTTGAAGGACAGTGACTCCCTGAGGGGAAAACCTCCCCACCTGTATGAGGAACCTTGTCTCTGCCTGGGCTCTGAGTGGAGGAAACAGTCTTATCTGAAAAAACTAACATACTTTTGAGTTTCTTATTTATACTACCCATATTTACTGGGAACCCCACACCACCAAACTCCTGGGTAGTCTACCAGAAACAAAGGCAAAGCACTTTGAAGGAACAGTCCGACAACCTGGACCCCATGGGCGTGCCACAGAAAAAGTCCTTCTGAGGATGATTTTCCACTAAAAACAGACATAACATATGAGGGGATAATCAACAGGGAATAAGAGCACAGAGGGAATGAATCCAAAAGAACTTCAGGTTATTAGTAGCAATATGAAAACACTATAGGTCAATATATTTAAGATGAATATTTTATGATTTAAGATTTTAAAAACTGGAAAACAAATAGTCTAGTGACAACTGATTTAGCAAACAGAAGAAACAGTACTGTAAGCCTGCAAAGGCGAGCACCTGAGAGGCTGTATGACCCCTTCCCCACTGGTTTCATGACACTAGGAGCCTGGCTCCTGCTCCCAAAGCCAGAGATAAGAGGATCCCTGGGGAAATAGAGAGTCCACAGGAAAAGGCATGTGGGGATGAAAAAATTAGCTCCTTATCGTGCCCCACTCGTCACATAGCATCAGTCAGCATTTTAGTACTTCAACTTTAATATGAACAAAAAGTCAGGTATTGGAGGAAACCCTCCAGTATAAAAGAGATATAAAAGAGAGCAAACCAAATGAACAAACAGAAAAAGGGAACTCTGAGGAAGCAGGCACACTACAGGGAGCAGAAGAAAACTTAAAATATAGGTGCTATATAAATGAAACATTCAATACAAGAAATAACTTTTAGAACTTAAAAGCAGGATCGCCAGAGACAACTTTAGCCCTTTACCTTGTTTCTACTCTTTGCCCCTCACCTCCTCTGCCCCAGTTCCAGGCACACTCTACCTCAGGTGTTTATACTTGCTGTTCCCTCTGTGTGGAATGCCCTTTCCCTAGATACCTGCCTGGCTTCATGGCTTTTAAATAAAAATTTTTTTTAAAAGAAAGACTACAAAATCTTCATATTCCTCTATACCTTCCTTGATTTATTTTCCTGACACTACTTTTTACATCTGACATGTGACATATGTTATATATTGTTCGCCTACCCTCACTGGAGCTCCATAAAGGCAAGAATTTTTGTTTGTTCAACATTGTATCCTCAATACCTAAATAGTGCCTAGCTATGTAATCGGCTTTCAATGCATATTTATTGAAAGAATAGATGAAGGGATGAAATTTGAAGAAATTCCTTAGAAAATAAAACAAACAACGGGAAATGAGAGAAAGGTGAGATAAAGGATTAATTCAGGAAGTGTAAGATATGATTAGTCCAAGAAAAAAAAAAGAACAGGCCAAAAAGAGAAATAAGAGAAATAATACCAAAAAAAATTCTCAGAAATAGAAGAGTGTAAGTTTCCAGATTGTAAGCCCTTATGTAGTGTGCAGCATAGTCAATGAGAAAGAAAGAAAAACAGATTCATGCCACTGCACAATTTAGTGACATTTCAAAATACCAGGGAGAAAGAAACAAGACAGAGGGAAAAAAAACATTTCACACACAATAGATGGCTTTCAGAATAGGTTCAGATTTCTAAGTAACAAAATTGAAAACTGGGATTCTAGACCTAGAATTCTGTTTTCATCCAAATGAAGATATGAGTTCAAAATAACATTTTCAGACATTCAAAGTTTCAAAAATGTTACTATTGTATCTTTTTCGGAAGGTACAAATTCAAGGTCATAAACCTAGAAAGAAAGGCATAGGATTTTAACCCAGGGAAACTATGGAATCTTAGCAAAGAAGAAAGGCAATTGGAGCTAATGAATAGAGGACTCCAGGGAATATTTCCATGGAAAAAAAATAGAACACATAAGAGTATCTGATAACTGACAAAGTTGAAAAGAATTTTTTTAGCTCTGGAGAAGAGTTTAAGGTTGAATTAAACTACCTAAAAGTCTGAAACAAAATATAATAAATGTAAGTTACAGCATACACCTTGACTCTCTTATAAAGTATCTTTATATAGCCATAGTAAACTAGATATTAAATATTAATTGCCCTAAAAATTATTAAAACTATCCTGGAAAGATGAGAAGAAGAGCAATGTCTATTAGCAGGTTGGTGTAAGTTAAAATCTTACCTTTCGTTATAGCATGTCAAAAGATTATGTCTAACATGGATAAAATCAGAGTATAGGAAATAAAGCATGTTACTGAAGAGTATAAATTCTATTAATTAGGATATAGTCTAGCCTATTGTAACAAGACACCCAAAATACAGTGACTTTAAAAAGATAGTCTAGGTAGGTTTTGGGCATGTTGGGCATTCAGACTCTTTCCATCTTTATTCTCTGCTATTCCAAGGGTATTATCATTATCCATGTGGTCAAATATAGCTCACCCATCCATGTCCCAGCTGACAAGAAGGGGAAATAAAAAAACAGGAAGGCATGCTTCTTTCTCTTTACAGGCAAGACCCAGAAATTGTATATCACTTCTGTTGTCATCCTTTAGGCCAGAAACTAGTCACATAGACATTTCTACCATAGGTTTTCCCTAAAGTTTTAAATGTTTTGCTTTTCACACATAGTTATTTAATCCACTTGGACTTGATGGTTTATGTTTTTTACAACTTGTTTAAAAACAAAAACCTTCCTTATCTCAGTGTCATAAAACACATGAAATGATGAAAGAATGTGTCTTAAACTGCGTGAGAAACTCCACCACAATAATAAAAGGATAAATAACCCAATTTAAAAACAGGTAAAGGTCCTAAATAGACATTTCTCAAAAAAAGGTATACAAATGGCCAGCAAGCCCATGAAAAAGATGCTTAGCATCATTAGTTATTAGGGAAATGCAAATCAAAACCACAATGAGATATCACTTCACATCCACCAGAATGACTGTAATAAAAAAAGACAGATAATAACAAGTGTTGGTAAGGATGGGAGAAATTTGAACCCTTATTTACTACTAGTGGGAATATAAAATGGTGCAGCCACTTTGGAACAATCCAAAAGTTCCTCAAAAGGTTAAACATAGAGATACCGTATGACCTAGGTATATACCCAAGAGAGAGGAAAACATATTTCCTTACAAAAATTTGTACATGAGTGTTCACAACATTATCATAAATAGACAAAAAGTATAAACTACCCATATGTCTATCAGCTGATGAATAATAGATCAATACAATGAGGTATACCCATATGATGAACTATTATTAGGCAATAAAAATGAATAAAATACTGATAAATATGTCAACATAGTTGAATCTTGCTATGCAAGAAAAACCTGATTGGTCACAAAGGCCACATATCGTATGATTCCATTTATATGAAATATCCTGAATAGGCAAATTCATAAAGACAAAAAGTAAATTGGTGGTTGCCTCAGGCTAGGGGTATTAGAAAAATAGGGATTAACTGCTAATGTGAATGGAGTTTCTTTGGGGGGTAATGAAAAGGTTCTAAAATTAATTGTGATGGTAGTTACACAACTCTGTGAATTTACTGAAAAGCATTGAGTTATATTCTTTAAATGTATTAATTGTATGCTATGTGAATTATAGCTCAAGAAAGTCATATAACATTTTACACCACAGATTTGCAAAAATTAAAAACTATGATGTTATCAAGTATTGATGAGGATGCAGAAAAGCAAAACTGTTTAGAGAACAATTTGTCAATACCCAGTAATGTTGACGTTATACAGACTTTATGATCCTGTAATTTCACTTCTAGTATTTATCCTGAAGTTGCTGAAACACAGGTACAAAAGGGGAAATACCGGGGTGGGGGGGTGAATTTATATATATTGAATTGGAGACTCATTCTGTTGCCCTGGCTGGAGTGCAGTGGTACTCTCACGGCCACCACAGCCTCAACCTGCTGGGCTCCAGTGGTCCTTCAGCCTCAGCCTTCCAAGTAGCTGGAACTACAGGCATGTACCACCTCACCCAGCTAAGTTTTTAATTTATTGTAGAGGTGAGGTCTTGCCAAGTTGCCCAGGCTGGTTTCATACCCATGAGCTCAGGCAGTCCTCTCACCTCGACCTCCCAAAGTGCTGGGATTATACGTGTGAGCCACCGCACCCAGCCCTGAAAATATTTTTGTAGCACTGTAATAGTCAAAAGGTCCCTCAGTAGGGGAATAGATAAATCAATTATGGGTTATATACAGAATGTAATAGTGTATAGCAATTACAATGAATGAATAAAATCTGTATATATCAATTGGTTAAATCTCTAACATAATATCAAGTGGAAAAAGTAAGTTGAAGAAGCCTATACTTAAGATGTCCCTTAGTATCCGTGAGGGATTTGTTCTAAGACCTCCCATAGTAACTGGGTGGTGGCATGTGCCTATAATTCTAGCTACTTGGAAGGCTAAGGTGGGAGGATTGTTTGAGCCCAGGAGTTCAAGGCCAGCCTGGGCAACATAGTGAGACTATGTCTCTAAAAAATAAATAAAATGGCATAGTATTAGCATGTAACCTATGCACATTCTCCTGTATACTTTAAATAATTTCTAAATTACCTATAATACCTGCTACTATGTAAATATGTGTTATACCTGTATTGTTTAAGGAATAATGATGAAAAAAATTTATACATCTTCAATACAGATACAATTTAAAAAGTATGTTTTCAATGCATGGTGGGTTGACTCCATGGATGCAAAATCCACTGATATGGAGGGCCATCTATCTGTATATATAACACAAAATAATATATTGTGTATAAAATCATACATATGTAGTAAAAGTATAAAAACATGCTTAGAAATGATTATGCCAATCTCAGAATAATGGTTACTTCTGAAAAAAGGGACAGGAGGAAAGGTGGCAGGGCTTTAGCTGCATTTGTAGCATGTATTTATTTTAAAGTGAAGCAAATGAGATTAACACCTGTGGAAACTGAATGGTATTGATATGAATATATGCTATATAGTTTTCTATATTTTTTGGAATGTTTGAAATACTGTATGTTTTAAAGTGAAAAAAGATGAATTGCTATACTCAATACCATCTTTGATGTTTGATGAACTATCTAGTCTGACAGATTATAAACTTTTATTATTTAGGTATGATGCTATTTTAATATGATGGGATGTATTTTTCAACATAACTCAAAAGAACTTCAAATCATTTAGCAGTTACAGTTTTATCAATCAGAGAATCATGACATGGATGTAAAATGTTAGTGAGTTCATACAACATCTCAAAGACTCATACCTTCATTCTCTCTTCATAGGCAATTGGTCAAATCAGAAAGAAAGGGAAAAATGATAGAGAAAATAATCATTCTTTTACAATTGGCTTAAAAAAAACTTTTGATACAGATTTTTTAAAAGGCCTGTACATTTACAGCATTTCTCTCTTTGTTGAAACCTTGAATTTGGTTAGTCAGTATTTCAGTTCTCATACTACTGCTTATTAGTTATATGATCTGGGGTACATTGGTTACTTTTTGTGATGCTCTTGTTTATCACCTATAAAATAAATATAATTAAGTGTGAAAACGTCTAGACGCTAAATAAATGTTATTTGAATCTGAAATTAGGTGAATCTGTGTCTTCATGAACTTGCCTTTATGGAAATGAGCCCTTTTTGGATATGTGATTTTTTGAAGTTTCTTTATTACAGAGAAATCAACAACTGATGATGATGTACAGAAGTCCGACATCTCATCAAGCAGTCAAGGAGTGATAGAAAAGGAATCTTTAGGACCTCTTCTTTTAGAGGTGGGTGTCCTCATTGACCCAGAAACTGATTAAAATCTTTGTTATAGCCATTTTGTTTTTATCTTTATTGTCTTTTATACTTTATATTCAATTAATAAATTATAAAACAAAGTAAAGTTTTAAAGAACTTATAATTATTTTATTATGGAAACTATTTGACATTTGTAGTTATTTTAGAATTAAATATAAATAATGGGCCGGGCTCTGTGGCTCAGCCTGTAATCCCAGCACTTTGGGAGGCTGAGGCGAGTAGATTGCCTGAGCCCATGGGCTCAAGATCAGCCTGGGCAACTTGACGAGACCTTGTCTCTACAATAAATAAAAAATTAGCTGGGCATGATTGTGCGTGCCTGTAGTTCTAGCTACTTGGAAGAATGAAGCAGAAGAATCACCAGAGCCCAGCAGGTCAATGCTGGAGTGGTCGTGAGTGTACCACTGCACTCCAGCCTGGGAGATGGAGTGAGACTCCAACTCAAAAATAAATAAAATAAAATAATGAACATAAGAAATTTTCATAAAGGCATTGTAACTAGTCAGATGGAAAATGAAGCCTACTGCATAGTTTTGCCTTTTACTTCTAAGCAGGTAGGACTAACTGGGAAGATAAAACATAAGAATTATTTAGATAACTTGTATTATACATATATATTGTACATATATTTGTGTATATATCATACACATATGTATACATATACATATTCCTCTGTTTATTGCAGTAGGTGTTTCCCTGAATAAAAATTTTTAAATTGTTTATATAAACATTCTAATAGAATTACTGTTTTGACTATCAAACTTTGTAATGTGAAGAACTTTTAAACTCAGATTACTTTGTAATTGCTGTGTAATTTTTATTCCACCTTTCCTATCTGATCTTTACTCCTTGTGTTTTAACACAGATGTTTTGTTCCCAGGCAAGCTCATCTCACCGTACATACTTTCTCCCCTTTTCTATCGCTATACCTGATTTTATATATATTTATATAACTATATATAAAGGAACAAATTCTCCTTTCCTTATCCTTCCTCAAGCCCCTCCTTTCTATTGAAATCTTCCTAATGACTTACATAGGTCTCTTTAATTTCTAACTCTTTAATATATATAAATATTTTTATATATTATATATATATATATTTTACTATTACCCTGACTTCTCCTCTTTGTATTAATCATAATTTCTGCTACCTACTGCTAATGTAAAAACACTCTCAAAATTCAGTCCTTGGTTTTCCAGTTCCAAAAACATCATGTATTCTCATTGCTTCACTTTTCATCCCTATTGAGATGACACCCAAATACGTACTCTTGCTTTACTTCTCCCCGTACTCTATTCCTGGAATTTTAAAAGACTGCTAAATATTTTATTATTTATTTATTTATTTATCTATTTATTTATCTCACTCCATCACACAGGCTAGAGTACAGTGGCACACTCATAGCCATCCCAGCTTCCACCTCCTGGGCTCCGGCGATCCTTCCACTTCAACCTTCCAAGTAGTCAGAACTACAGGCGTGCACTACCACGCACAGCTAATTTTTGATTTATTGTAGAGACAGGGTCTTGCCAAGTTGCCCAGGCTGGTCTTGAATACAAAGGGTCAGGTGATCCACTCACCTCGGCCTCCCAAAGTGCTGGGATTACAGGCTGAGCCACCGAGCCCGGGCTATTATTATTATTAATTTTTTTTTTTGAGTTGGTGTCTCACTCCGTCGCCCAGACTGGAGTGCAGTGGCCCTTCCGGCCACCGCAGCCTCGACCTGCTGGGCTCCGGTGATCCTTCCACCTCAGCCTTCCAAGTAGCCGGAACTACAGGCGTGCGCTACCACGCCCGGCTAATTTTTTTGATTTATTGTAGAGATGAGGTTTCGCCTGCCCAAGCGGGTCTCGAACCCACGGGCTCAGGCAATCCACTCACCTCAGCCTCCCAAGGTGCGGGATTACAGGCTGAGCCACTGAGCCCGGCATTATTTTTAATATATACTTTTTATTTTTTCATTCCAATAGCTTTAGGGGTATAAGTGCATTTTGGTTACATGAATGAATTGTATAGTGGTGCAGAAGTCTAGGCTTTAAGTGTACAGTCATCCCTGCTAGTGCACATTGTACACAATAGGTTATTTTTCGTTCTTTACCCCCCTCCCAACCTCCCCTCCTCTGAGTCTCCAGTGTCCATTGTACCATTCTATATTAGGCTGCTAAATATTTTTTACTCTCCTATTAGTAACTTCCCCCTCAAAATCTAAATTCTTTTTTTCTCCTCCACATAACACAAGTACTTTGCTACTTTAGACTGTTGGTTTTCATGATTTTTTTTTTCCTCCTTTAATTTTTATTTTAAAATTGTGGGGTACAATTCAGGGTTAGGTATACAAGTATTCACTGTGCAAGTACCTCTGTTATGAGGCATGCCCCGCCTTCCCCAGGCAGGTATCGACTACTGTCAATCCCACCTCCCCACATCCCCCACCTCCTCCCTTCCCCCACAGTTTCCAGCTACTGTCAATTCTTTTCTTATAGTATTATGGTAGTTGTTCAAGGTCCACATATGAGTGAGAACATGTGATACTCAGATCTGTGTTTCTGTGAGTGATCACTCAGTATTATAAACTGTAATTCCATCCAGGTTGCTATGAAGTTCATGATTTTGTTCTTTTTTATGGCTGCATAATATTCCATTGTGTATATATACCACATTTTTAAAATCCAGTCCTCTTTTGATGGGCAGCATGGTTAGTTCCATGTTCTTGCTATTGTGAACAATGCTGCAATAAACATATGTATGCAAGTATCTTTTTCATAGAGTGATTTGAGTTCTTCCAGATATATTCCCAGTAGGGGGACTACAGGGTCATATGGAAGGTCGATTTTTAGAACTTTTAGGAATCACCACACTGATTTCCACAGAGGCTGTACTAGTTTGCACTCCCATCAACAGTGTAGAAGTGTTGCCTTTTTGCCACATCCTCTCCAGCATCTGTTATTTTTTGAGTTATTGATAATGGCCATTCTGACTCGAGTGCCCAGGCCATAAGAGAGAAGATAGGCAAGTGGGACCTCATTAAACTGACAAGCTTCATGATTTTTTTAATTAGGGGAACCAGTGCATACTTTTGTAGAATTGTAAAATATCAAAGACGTTGTCCATTGATGCTGGGATGAAAACTACTCTCTGGGCATCTATATACA
>CAUYQG010079677.1:0-28997 GCA_963574415.1 Tarsius wallacei
TGTAGTTCCAGCTACTTGGAAGGCTGAGGCGGAAGGATCGCCGGAGCCCAGCAGGTCGAGGCTGCGGTGGCCGGGAGCGGCCACTGCACTCCAGTCTGGGTGACAGAGTGAGACTTCAACTCAAAAAAAAAAAAAAAAAAAGAATTAAATTACTCTGCAGAAACTTCCAGATAAATTACAGCTGTTATTATTAGTATGAATCTAACACAATTTATTATCCCATTTATGAAAATGACTTGTTGAAATTTTTCAACACAGTACCCCCTCCCAATTAAATCAGTTGTTAATTCCTTTTTATTCTTCCAACTTGAGAAGAAAACACACTGTTAAACCTTTTTTCTTTCTAGATGTCAACAGATATCTTTTATTAAAAAAATAAGTATTCAGTGTTTGAAGTACTTTAATTTTACTTTTATTCTGTCCAGTTTATTCAAGAGTAGGTTTCTGGGTGAAATCTCAAATCTTTTTTAATTGCAGGCCATGAGGAATTCTGTATGAGTGTGGATTCTGATGGATGTGATGCTTGAAAACATCCCAGTTACTTTTCCTTACCCTGAAAATTCATGCTGATCGAAGCAAGAACATTATTGAGCTGATCACTTCAATTCATGACATCTGCTGTGTTTCTCCACCTGAGCCACCTTACCCTAGATGTGATGTTCCCATAGAGAACAGGCAGCAAGATATAGTTGCAACCACCAATATCAGTAAATGCTTTTCACACAACAGGAAACTAAAATAAAAGGGAAATCTATCTGCCATCTTATTACTCTAAAGAGCTTGAAATGGTTTTTGTGACATTTGATGTTTAACTCACTGGTATGTATCTCCGAGGTTGAGCTCTTTTTATTATGTTTAAATATAATATTGTCTTTTTCTTTTCCTTTTCTTTCCTTTTTGAATGACATAGTGTTATTTTCCGGAATGTAAAGTACATTCCAAGTAAACTCATGTCAACTGAAGGGTGATTTTAGTTAACATTTTGATTGAACACTTTGTATTTAATGTTGCGCTTTTGATGAAACAGAAAATAGAGTGTACTTATTTACTAAAGGAATACTCATTGACTATCTAGTATTTTCCAAGCACAAAATTAGGCATTAAGAATATAGAAAAGCGGCATAGAGTTGTGTTAAAAGAACAGTCAGGAGTCAGACCATTTATTACCCAAGGAACTTTAGGAAACTGTCTGGTTCTTCTTCCCTTGTTTTGTTTATCTGTGTAATGTGGATAACAATAATACCTACCTCTTTAGGTTGTAATGAGGAGTAACCAAGTTAATATTTGTAAAACACTTTAAAAAACACTGCCTCACATATAATAAGTTCTGTGTAATTTTAAAAAGCATTAGTAAAATTGGCACATTTACTTCATGTAGCTCATAGTCTTTAGGAGAAAAAAGAACTGCTGAAAGACTATATTTCATGATATATGTTATTAAGAATTAAACCCGCCTGGGCAACTTGGCGAGACCTCATCTCTACAATAAATCAAAAATTAGCCGGACGTAGTAGTGCACGCCTGTAGTTCCAGCTATTTGGAAGGCTGAGGCGGAAGGAGTGCCGGAGCCCAGCAGGTCGAGGCTGCAGTGGCCGGGAGTGGCCACTGCACTCCAGTCTGGGTGACAGAGTGAGACTCCAACTCAATAAAAAAAGGATTAAACCTTCATTGAGGTCACGTATGTAACATATAATGCAGTGGGACAAGGGTGGTATGAGAATAAAGAAATCTTCAAGGAAAGTTGATGCTTGATTTGCATCTTGAAGACTGAATAGGTGTATATAGAAGAAAGGGGCAGGAGAATTCCAAGCACTGAATATCATACTAAACAATGCAGCAGAAGAGACAGAACAGTGAGCCTATATAGGTAAAGTCTGGGTAATGAGATTTCAGAATACACAGACATCAGATGGAGGAGAGGATATGTATTGGTTTGAGGCAGAGGCCCTTCTAAACCAAAGAGATAAGGGCCTTCACAGAATAGAAAAAGAATGTGTTAGAGAGAAAGTGACAAGGCATAGTTAATGTCTAAGAGCGCATGAGTAATCCAGTTACAACCCTGTGCCATAAAATACCCCATCAAAAATGCAGGTTGCCATATAAGGGAAACAAAGGGGCTTGAATGTAATATAAGCCAACATCCGTTGAGTTTGGTGCTCAGCCTTTGGATGTGAATCCGCTGGGCCAGTGCTGGTACAAATAAACACTCCTTTCAGGCAAAAAAGTCTCGGTGTCTCGTCTCTCTCTGTAAAACATCCTGCCACATCTCGATTTTCTTTTCTTCCTCTGAGGGCAGTAAAGAACCACTGAGGTATTTTGACCAGGAGTAATTGTAATGACCAAGATCAGACATATTTTGTTAGAAGAATCATACCAGTAGGTAGGAGGAGAAAGGAGGCTAAACATAGGGGAAATCCATCAGGATTTCCGTAGGGGAATCCATTGGGCTTGGATATGATAAGTCAACAGCAGTGGAACAAAGATGGGAAAATAGACACAATCCTTGACTGATGGGATATAGCAAATAGAAGAAAGAACTCTAAGACACTGTGTGAGGAGACACAAGAAAATTCACACGTTAGTCATTCATACATTCACGAGACAAAGAAAAAAATGTCATACATTTTTGACAATATTGATAAATATCGCATCAGCAAAGTTTATGAATCAGTGGAATACACTTGACTTTATAATTAGAGAATGAGAGGAGCAAAATTTAAAAAGTTTCTGATCCACCACTCCCAGAACACCATAGATCAGAGAGATTAAGGATAAAAACAAGATTTAGACATTTTGTAAGTTTCAACACAAAATTAAAAAAAACATGGGCTCTGCTATTAGGTAGACTTGAATTTGAATAAGTCACTAAAACTGTAAACCAGGAAAAGGCTTTTTTTTTTTCTGTTTTCCTCATCTGTAAAATTGCTAAAAGATGTTTACTTTAAAGAGCTGTGGTAAAAACATTTTCTACTATCATTTATGCAAATTGTCTAGTTCCTACCATATGTTAGATTCCTGACATCTATTATTATTTTCAATGTTTAATCCACAAAGGACCTGGGTTGGCTTAGAATAAGAAACTTTGAATATAAAGGCCAACTTATTTTCCAGAGTTGAGATAATATTTGACTTGGTTCTCAACAATCAGATAGATAAATGTGGTAGAACCCAGAGAAGATGCCAAGTCTTCTGCTTGCTATAGCAGTGCTCTTTCTTTTATACCAATAAAGGCATGAATTAAGAGTAAAAAACTACATGAGAAAGTGCCCTGCAGTTAATAAAGAGCTCTATACTCTGTTGGAGGAAACTTGACACAAATATTTTTCAACGTATGTGTTTCACTTTAAATTCTGCATGGTGAATATGAGAAATCACATTTACTGTACCGTTTTCCTCTAAGTAGCCTCACATGTTGTAGTTTTCCATTATGCTGCCATCTTATTAATGAAGAATTATTGTGGCAGAGAAATCTTTTGAGACAGTTTAAACTGGCAAACTGCTTAAAGGGGAGGAAAGGATGTTTTCAAATTGTAATCAGGGACTCCTAGACATGAGGATACATAGTATCTTACTTCCAATCTCCCACTTGAGCCACAATCATAATGCATTTCCTTTTAGAGTATCTTGGGGTAGGGGAAATAAACAGTACTCAGCAGAAAATAACTGTGTTGGATTTTCAGTGAAGTAGGTATTTACACAGATGTTAAACTTGGAAATGAGAAAAAGGTGACTCTCTAGAGACAAGTAGTCATGTAGAAGTCAATGGTAAATTATGGAAAATGGAATACTCTTCTAGAAAAAAAAAACTGCCAATTAATCAGCAAAGAGAAAAAAAGTAGTCACAGAATTTGCCTGTGGTGAAGCAGAGAAAACAAACTGACCCATGCATTTCTATGGGAGAGCACAGAAAGGAAGATATATTTTCTTCTTTCAGAATCAGAAGTATTATTTATGAAATGACAACTTTTACCTTCCATCAAAATGCACACACTTGCTTTCTATTCTCTTGAGATCTCAGTCAGAATTAGGAAACTAAAATGTGGCTTCATGAAGAGGAAAATGACTCATATGTTCCAAGACAGAACAGTTTTAGTGAACCCTGAAAGCTGATTAATTAAAAGTTGTGATTTAGTGAATTAAGCATAATTCAAGGCCTATTGATATTGGAGTGAAACAAAGAAACAAAAAATGTTATATACTGGAAGGTAGCCTAGAAACAAGTGGTTTATGTCAGTTCTCTCTTCTGTGGATTCTGATTCTAAAAACAATGACTAATGATATATTTGCTCTATTATTTATCTGTTACTGGGGAACAAATCACCTCAAAAGTTAGCAGTATAAAACAACATGTATTTATTATTTCACAGTTTCTGTGGTACAGTGTTTCGGAAGTGGCTTAGCTCAGTGATCTGCCTCATCGTGTCTCCGGAGACAGACATCAAGACAAAAGTCAGGACTTTAGTCATCTGGAAACTTGACTGAGGCTGGAGAATCAACTTCCAAGATGGTGCAGTCTGATGACTTTGGCTGTAGAATTCAGATCTGTGTCATGCAGATCCTTCCATATGACTGTTAAAAGTGTCCTAAGATAAAACACAGAATGTCCAGTTATATTTAAATTTCAAGTAAACAAAATAAATAAATTTTTAGTATAATTACATCTCCAGTATTTCAGAAGTTATAAAAAATGCATTGTTTATCTGAAATTAAAATTTGACTTTTTATTGTATTTTTATTTAATAAATATGTCAGCTTATCACCTTGTAAGGTATCTGGCTTCTCCCATACCAAGTGAATGAAAAGAAAGAAAAAATCACAACAATTATTTTATGGATTTTTTTAGAAGTCACATGCCATTACTGCTACCACATTTTTATTTGTTAGAAACAAGACACAAAGTCTGGCACACACTCAATGGGCAGAGATTTACTTTCCATTTTTTGTGATGGGGCCTGTCAAATAATCTGTACATATTTGAGAACAACTATACATATATTAACACTGAATGCATTTATATACTCTAAGGAACTCCTTTCCTATTCAACATTGACCTAAGTTTTTCTCTACATACATAAACACACACACATATACACACACACTTAGATTGAACATTACTGTCTAGAATTGCATCAATTATAATCTGTGATAACACATCATTATAACGATAATGATGACAATTTAGACATGACATACTTATTTATTTGTAGTTAATTCGCTATTTGAACTAATATAGTGAGCACCGTGAATGCACCACTCAACAAAAATCTTTGACTATAGCCTATATCTAACCAAGATTTCTCAATCTAACTTCCCAGATTCTACCCAGAATATCATCTTCAATCCCATAATCATGTCTCTGCTTTCCTATTCATATAGTTTTAGTCCTAAAAAAAGTGTGTGTGTGTGTGTGTGTGTGTGTATATATATATATCTTTATTTAGTGATATATAGCTATATATATTTAGTTTATGACTATTTATTTGTACATACATGATATATTCTGTTATTTTAAATTTTATAAAAAGTGTTTATCATCATGAATATAGTATTTATGTGTTTCATTAGATATTTTTTGATAACATGCATCTATGTTGGTGCTAATTGTAATAATTTATTATGTGCAATTATTTTATTACATTATAGTTTATTCATTCACTCTCCCATTGACAGGCATTAAGATTGTTTTCAACATTTTGCACAAACAATGCTGCTAAGATCATACTTATATTATTTAATGTACATGTGCAAATGGCTCATTTTGATATATTCCTGAGAGTAGAATTACTTAAAAAGTAATTGTTGAAGTCAACAAAAGCAAACCCATTCCTAGAATAAGTGTTTGTTCTTACGTAAATGAACCTCTGGCTCTTCCAGAATGAAGGGGACCCAAGCTTGGCACCTTGAGGGTAATTGTTGACTTTGGTCTCTCCTGCTGACAGCTTACATGTCCAGAAAGGGATAGGTCTGCCTTTGTAATTAGGAACAATGCTTCCAGTCTTATCAGTAGCCACCATCTCTGCTGTTCTAGCTGTTCTGTTTGTGTGCCTATCATGGTAGTTTTGAGATGATGAATGGCAAAGCTTGGCTGACATCAACTGACCAAATAATTTTGTGTACTTGGTTTTTCAATGCCTCTTTCATAGTTGTGTAGACCCTGTCACCTGGTCATAGACTTGAGTTAAGGGAGGAATGCTGATTTAATGGTGACTTGTGACAAGGGATTTTAGGCTCAAACAACTTGCCTATGCCCTGTGGTCCTGCTCAAGCTTGACCCTGTATATACCACTTTTATCATCTGAAGAATTGATGCTGAGACTTCCTGAATTGGTTGCTTTCTAGGTCTGACATAACAAAACTCATGATAGGCCATTACAGACAAAGCAGTCACTTAGTGTCCCGTGGTCAAGCATTCTGTCTCTACCAATACCCACTGTCTCTACCAAGACTCTGCAGTAGAGGAGCTGCTTACAAAGGTTATATTATTCTTCCTTGTAAATGACATGGACTCACTGTTGAACTGTGATTTTCCTACTGAGAATCTATATACCTCCACATGGCAAATTTTCTCACCAGTGATATCTCCAAAACCACAGGATCTGCTGTACGATATGGTCCAAGCATGAGGCCTACTTGACCATTATCTATCCATCCTAGAGAGCTACTCTCTGCTTTAGGTTTCACTCAAAGTTGGAAATCTAAAGCAGTGAGGCTAGTGCAGGAGTGCAAAGTATCAAATATGTTAGCTCCATAATCTGAACAATCTTCATAGGTGTTCTTTTTTTGTGGTTAGTGGATGCAAGATGCTGTAATTTGTCTCTCAATTTGAAAAGTATGTTCCCAAACACACCCCTGGTAACTAAACTCTTTAAACCTTTACTGATGTGGCAGACTCTTAAAGTGCATATATTACAAATCTGAAAACTGGTTATATCTAGAAATTAGTCAAGGCTGTGTTTTGTTTTGTTTTATTAATTTTTATTTTAAAGATGTGGGTGGGGTACAACTGTTTTGTTTTTAACTGAGGCAAATATCCTGCTCATTCATTCTTACATTCTTTTGATTCTGTATTAAGTAGCTCTCTTATTGGCTTCCCATCTACTTGGCCCTTATGGGTGCTGTGTTTTATTTAAGCATTTTCACAACCCTACGCGGGTCAAGACTTTTCACCTGCTACTCCTGCACTGTCATTTTTTTAGGTATTTATGAACCCTTGGTTTCTGAAAGATGTCTATTGCTTTAGGGCTCCAACATTTTCATTAATACTAATAACTCAAGTTTTATAATAGGCTCTTTTACTCAATCCTGGCCTACATAGAACAAAAGCACTATTCAACTTTTTTTTTTTTTTAACATTTTCTTTTTACTTATTGTTTTTGAGAATTGGGGTCTCACTCTGTTGCCCAAGCATGAGCATAGCTCACTGCAGCCTCAAACTTCTGGTCTCAAGTGATCCTCCCTCTTCAGCCTTCTGAGTAGCTAGGAATTCAGGCATGCACCCCCACACTCAAGTGTAAACTTTTTCTTGATACTGGTTGTCTATCACCAGAACATTATGGCTTAGATTCTGAATAGTATTCTCTTGGCCTTCCCAAGGAACATGATGTTTCTGGTTTTACATAATATAAACATCCCAGCATGCTTACTTAACTGAACCTTTTAATGCCTTCTTTCACCATCTGCCATGATAATTTAGACATTTCTGCTTTGATCAGAGTGAGTCATCACTTTCCCTGGGTTCTAGAAGTTAAGCTGGCAGCAAGTTTTTACCATCCCCTAGGAGGAGTTTGCCAGAGTGTTAAATTCCACATCACAAGAGAGTAGACCTAAGTTAATAAACTCTCCCTTATCTAGTCCTGTATTCTGAATCCCTTAATCAAGTGCCATAAAAATTCAGTCTGGTATATATTGGCTAATTCTTGTAGCTCCTTTTAAGTATAATCCTTTCTTTTATTACTAGACCTAGAATATCCCTGGCTGGATATTTGTTTAACAGACACAAGTGGAGCTGGAGCGGATTTGGATGAGGATCCCTATTGCCTTGTGGGAAACAAATTTCTGCAATGTCTTCTCATGCAGGAGAATGCCAGCTCTTACTAGTGGGGGCACTGAGATTCTTAATTATGCTGACTCTGAGTGTTAAGAGCAATCTGGAGAACTAAAATCTTAGAAGCATCTACCAATATGTTCCCAGTCTATTTGTCAAGGTTCAACATTTTCCCAACAAGGCCCCTGAACTTAGCAAAACAGGCTTAAATCAATCATTTTTGCAGTTTGTTGACCTTGAATATAATGTTCTAAATTTGGTTCTCACGTTTCATGCTCTCCAACTGTAAGAAATAAGTGCCTCTTTCTACACTATCAACTATCTACCTTTGTACTTTTTAAAAGTCCAAATTAACGCTTTGACCAAGGCATTCTCTCTACTAGAACATTTCTTCAAGTCATAACTGAGAGAACTTATCAATGTCCCTATATGTCACCCAGAAATAAATAGGTCCTTATTGCCATCCTGAAGTAAAAATCCATTTTCAAAACCCCCATCTTACCACTTACTTTCTCAGACTTCTTCTGGGGCATCTTCTTGAAATCAGACCTCGAGATAAGAGTCCTCAGCATATCAGCAACCAAGAGAAAGAAGAATGTCGAAACATCCTTTTATAATCATTGTAAGAAAAAGGATTACTGGGGCCATAGCATCTGTAAATGATAAATGGGAAGTGGAGTAATAGCAGAATTGGTCATACAAACTCTTCATTGCTGATGCAGATCTTACGCCTGTGAAAGCAGAGAACAGAAGAAGTAAGAAGTAGACAGGGAGACCTGTAATAGAGATGCAGATGAGAAGTGAGAATAGATTTTCTTGTAATGTTTCTGATTATAAAAGAAAGGCTTCTAGTGTTTTCACATTTAGGTTGTTAACTCTGAGAGTGTGTGTGTGTATGTGTATCTTATTTTACTACAAAATGCTTAGGATTAAGAAGATTTGAACCTCTTTTCAATACAATATCAGAAAATCATGAAGGGCTGCTGCTTATAATGGAATGTATTTCTAGAACTATTAACATAATAATTAATTCATCTAATAACAACATATTTTAGTTTAATCTGATGAGGTAGTAAATTAGATTAATCAATTTTATGATATTAAATCATCCTCGCACACCTAAAATAAACCCAGCTTGAAGATAGCATATCATTTTTTGTTTTATTTTACTGCATGATCAGATGTCTTCTTCAATTTTCTTTATCTTATCAGAGCTTTGTCTATTTTGTTAGTATGTTATTTTTTAAGAGCTAATTATTGTGCTTCTTAGATCTCTATTTTTCTCTCCTCTCTTCTACTTTCTTTGGATTTATTTTATTAGACATTTTCCACCATCTAACATTCATTTTAAGGCTTAATGCCTATTATTTACTAATATGTAAATTATTTAGCAATTTATCTTCAATTTCTAAATATCTGAAAATCTTTATATTTTTGTTATACACAAACAATATAATTAAATCAGGATTAGATAACATATTGATTCAATAAAGATTTTAAAAAATTTATTGAAATTCTCTTCATTCCTTAGTATATGATTAATTTTATAGTATGTTCCTCCCTGCATAGGGAACAAGCACATATAATGTACCTTTTGGATGTGGAACTTTATAACTTCATTAATTTATGCTTGTTACCTGTGAAATTCAGATGCCTGCATTCTTTCAGACATTGTATTTATTAATATATCAGTGATCAAGAGAGACGTGCAAAAATTTCCCTCTGTTGATGAATTTATTGCTATAATTCTATCAATTTTGTTTCATATTTTTTGAAGCTATATTAAGTACAAACATACTTAAAAATACTATATCATGTTATCAAATTGAACCTACCATTCAATCTTTCCACCCTAATAATAAACTTTGCCTTAAAATATAATTGATGTAACATAATATAGCTACACTGGCTTTTTACCTGAATATCTACTTAATATATATTATCCATAATTAAATGAGCACATTTGAAGGATCTTATGCTTTAGGTGTGTATTATAAGAAACAGCATATATCTGTATATTAAAAAGTCCAATCTGACTTACAAGTTCTGGTCCAGCATGTATGTAACTTAGAAGTCATCACATCATCCTAAATACAGGCAAAAAGCTAACAAACAAACAAACAATATACCCTAAAAAAACAAAAATCTTTTTAGATATGTAAGAAAAGTGAGATTGCAGAGTCAGCCTCTGTCCCTCTCCACCCTTAGATTGGAGAGACAGACTGTACATACAAAGAATTTCAATTTATGATTTACTGAAGCAGAAACTTCCATGGAAACCAGTGCCAATGTTAGTGCCTGTGCCAGAGTAGAAAACCCACACTACTGGAGATTCAGTAGGAAAAGACTGAGAGATGCACACTTCAGGGAAACGCAGTCATTGGGAGACACTCATGCTTTTGGGGGTTTTGCCTTTTGGATCCTTACCATGTATTTTGTTGTTGTTTGTTTGCTTTTTCAGTGGCTACCAGAGAAAACTTTCTTGATGCTTCCAGCAAGAAAAGGGGAAAAGAAACTACCGTATATTGAAATAATGCCAGAACACTCTGTTTTTCTTAACAAGATCTGCTCTCTAGAGTAACTAGAGTCTAACCTGCTAGAGTTTTACAGAAGCCTAACTGACCTGTGGACAAGGAAATTCACAACTTCAGTCTGCTTTAGCCTTCCATGTAAAGAAAAGGATACATTTAATTTCAGTCCCTCCTAGTCTTCTATGAAGGAGAAGGAAAACACTCAACTCCAGTTCACTCTAAGTATCCTGTTCCATCTAGGGGGAAGGGAGGAGGTAAAATGGAAACCTGGAAACCATTTGTGATGGTCATGGTCGACAGGCATAGACTTACAAAAAAAAAAAGGGGGGATGGCGCCCAATAATAAAACTATGGAATGTTTTTCCTCCACCATACCTTATCATACATTAATACAGTCTTATTTACAGAAGTTTCTTTTATTGAGTACATGCTATCCAGTGACCAAGAAAAATAATTATAAGACATACTAAAAGGCAAAATACACAATTTTAAGTAAAAGAACAGGCATCCAAATGAGACTCAGATATGGAAGGCCTGTTATTATTAGACTGGAGATTTAAGCAACTAAGATTGGCACACTAAGGGCAACAGTGGATAAAGTAGACAGATCCAGGGAGCTCAGAGTACACCAAGTAGGAAAAATGCAAAAACAACACCTAAGCATATCATATTCAAATAACAAAAAATCAAACTAAAGAAAAAAATTCTGATAGAAGCCAGGATGGGGGAAACTTGGCACATTACCTATTTGAGAACAAAGAAAATAATTACAGCTGACTTCTCCTCAGAAGTGATGCAAGCAAGAAGAGAGTGGAATGAAATATTTAAAGTGCTGAGATCCTTTTGTAGTTCATAAGCATTATAATTGAATCTTCATGCCGGTGTGTTAGATGTGCCTCTTTTAAACCTTGTTACAACAAGGGCACATTAATCATCTGATGTGAAAAATAAAGTGTTAAAAAAAAAAAACCCAAAACTCAACCTAGAATTCTCTGCTTTGTGAAATTATCCTTCAAAAGTGAAGAAGAAATAAAGACATTCTAAAACAAACAAAACTGAAGAAATTTGCTGACAGTAGACATGCTTCATAAAAAATCCTAAACTAAGATATTTAGAGAGAAAGAAAATAATATAGGTCAGAAATTTGGATGTACAGAAAGAAAGGAAGAACAATGGAGAAGGGATAAGTGAAGATAAATAAATATTTTTTTCTTATTTTTAAATATCTAATAGATAACTATTCAAAATAATAATAGCAAACATATATATATATTTATACATATATACAAACACAAATGTATATACACACTCATTCACACATACACACACTTAGGTATGCTTAGGTGAAAATGAAATGAATGACAGTGAAATAAGGGACTGGGAGGAGGAATTGGAATCATTTTGTTATTATAAGGAACACACATTGCCCATGAAGCACTATAGTGTTATTAGAAAGTAAACTTGGATTAGTTGTAATTGTACATATGCGCATTCTAAAAAAAAATCACTAAAGTGAGTAAAAATGCATATAATTTGTATGTTAAGAAAAGATAAGAATGAAATTATATAATGCTCAATAAAAATGACAAAAGACAGAAAAAGTGGAAGACAAAAATAGAAACAAAGAACAAGAGCAACAATAGACAACAGTAACAAGTATGGTAGCTATTAACCCAACTATATAAATTATTACTTTGAAAGTCAATGGTGAAAATGTACCAATTAAAAAAAAATCCTCAAGGTAGATTAAAAAAAAAAAAGCAAGACTCTACTATATGTTGTCTACAAGAAACTCACTTTAAATATAAAGGCACGTATAGAATAAAAGTAAGCCAGGCTCAGTGGCTCAGCCTGTAATCCCGTGCCTTGGGAGGCTGAAGTGAATGGATTGCCTGAGCCCGCGGGTTCAAGACCCACCTGGGCAAATTGGCGAGACCTCATCTCTACAATAAATAAAAAAATTAGCCGGACGTGGTAACTCACACCTGTAGTTCCAGCTACTTGGAAGACAGAGGCGGAAGGATAGCCGGAGCCCAGCAGCTAGAGGCTGCGGTGGCCGGGAGCGGCCACTGCACTCCAGTCTGGGTGATGGAGTGAGACTCCAACTCAAAAAAAAAAAAGAAAAAAGAATAAAATAGAATAGCTATATTAATTTCACATATTGCAAAATTCAGAGAAAGAGAAGTTATTAGGGATATAAAAAAGACAAAACAATTTGCAACATGTATATACCCAACAACAGAATGTTAAAATACGTGAGACAAAGACTAATACAACTGTAAGAAGAAATGAATGAATCCATTATTATAATTGTATAATTCAATATTCTTCTAAGAATTGAATAGAAACAGCAGGTAGAAAATTAGTAAAAACACAGGTACCCTCTACAGCACCATTAATCAACTAGACGTAATTGACATCTGCAGACTACGTCATCCAACAACAGTAGAATACACATTCTTCTCAAGTTCATAAGTATGCCTTAACACATCTATTTATTTATTTATTTATTTTAGATTAGAAAATATAGTTTATTAGAAAAAGAAAGAAGAGATTTACTTCTCCAAGGTAGGGGAGGGGGCCAAAGCCAAGAAACATGGCGATGGCCATAGCTCAAAGAGCCAATAGCCACACCACAGTCTAGTAAGGCAATGGTCAACATGTTTAAAATAATAGAAGTTATACAATGTCTGCTTTCAGGCTACAATAGACTTAAACTAAAACAAGTAACAGAAAGGTAGCTGAAAAATCACAGAACATTTATATAATTAAATATAACACTTCTAAATTTGAAGATAAATTTTAAAATATTTTGAACCAAGTAAAAGTGAAAACAATTTAGTAAAAGTTGTAGGATGCAGCAGAAGAAGTGTTTAGGGGAAAATTTATAACATTAAATGTATGTATTAACAAAGCAGACATATATAAAATTAATAATCTAATCTTCCACCTTAGAAAACTAGAAAAAGAGCAAATTAAATCCAAGGTAAACAGAAGAAAAATATAACAATAATTGAAGCAGAAATCAATAAAATTGAAAAGAATGCATCAATAGAGAAAAGTAACAGAATTAAAACTGATCTTAGAAAATATTACTAAGTTCACCTTTAACCAGATGAACTAAGAAAAAAAAAACAAAAAGAAAATAAGTTGTTAAAATAAGAAATAAAGGAGACATCCCTACAAAACCCATGGACATTAACATAATAATAAAGAAATACTATGAACAACTCTATATCAACAAATTTGATAACCTAGGTGAAATGAATAACTTTTTAAAAAAGAAATCTGCTAAAACTCACACTAGAAAAAAATAGACAATCTGAATAAACCTAATGCAATTTTAAAAGTTGAATCAATAATTAATAGTCTTCAAAAACAGAAAGCACTAGGCTCAGATGGGTTCACTATTGACTCTACTAGACATTTAGGGAAGAAATTATACCAATTCTATAATGTCTCTTTCAGAATAGAAACAAATGGTATGCTTTTAAACTCATTCTATAAGACCAACATAACCTTAATACCAAAACTAAAAAAATACATTATGAGAAAAGAAAGTTATAGACAAATGTCTCTTATAAACATAGGAGCAAAAATTCTCAACAATAGATTGGCAAATCGAATATAACAATGTGTAACACAAATTATACACCACGACTAACTAGAATTTATTCCAGTTATGCAAGGTTATTTCAACATTCAAAAATGAATTTATTTTATTCTGTTTACCTTGGATTTAACTTGCTCTTTTTTTCTAGATTTTTAAGGCAGACTCTTAGATTATTGTATTTAGATCTTTCTTCTCATCCAGTGCTATACCTAATAACATAACATGCTAAAGAAGAAAAATAAATGTAAGACTATCAATAGATGCAGAAAAAAGTAAAAACTCTAAGTAAACTAGAAATATAGAGCAACATCATCTTGATAAACAATATTTACAAAAAAATCTACATGTGAACACAATGGTGAGAAATTAGAAGATTTTCCACCAAGATCAGAAACAAGGCAAGAATGTTCTCTCTCACCAGTCCTTTTCAACATTATGCTGAAAGTCTTACTCAATATAATGATAAAAGAAAAAAATAAAACACATATTGATAGGAAATTAAAGAATAAAATTGTCTTTGTTTTCAGATGGCATTCTTGTCTATGTAAAATATCTTAAGAAAATCAATAACAACAGCAATAAAAAAACTTTAGGAACTAATAAGTGATTATAACAAGGTAGCTAAAAAATAGGGTTAAAATACAAAATAATTATCCTGTTACCAATAATGAATAAGTAACATTCAAAATAAAAAATTCTGTCGGGCTCAGTGGCTCAGCCTGTAATCTCAACAGTTTGGGATGTCAAGGCAAGTGGATTGCCAGAGGCTGCAATAAATTAAAAAACAATTACCCTGGTGTTTTAGCACCCACCTGTAGTTCCAGCTACTTGGAAGACTGAGGTGGAAGGATCAAGGGAGCCCAGCAGGTCAATGCTGGAGTGGCCGTGAGTGTGCCACTGCACTCCAGCCTGGGCAACAGACTGAGACTCCAACTCAAAACAAAACAAAACAAACAAACAAAACAGACAAACAAAAAAACTCAATAACACTTATGTTAACACTCTCAAAATGCAATAGATATAGATGTAACAAAACATGTGCAGGATCTGTATGAGTAAAACTTCAAAACTCCTATGAAAGAAATTTTTAAAAATGGAGATATATTCTATTTTAATGAATAAGAAGACTTGGTAGTGTTAATATATCAATTTTTTTCCAACTTGATTTATAGATTCAATGCAATTCCAATCAAAATTCCAGGATTTTTTTTTACGGATATTGAACAATTGATTTCAAAATTTTTATGTACTGATGACTATAATCCATCATGTACTAATGACTGTAACCCATTTTATGTACTAATGACTGTAATCAACACTTTGGAAGGCTGAGACAGGAGTATCGCTTGAGGTCACTGGTTTGAGACCACCCTGGGCATTATAGAAATATTCCTTCTTTCCAAAAAATAAAATATAAAATAAACAAGTAAAAATTTTATGGAGAAGCAAACGAGCCAGAATAGCCAACACAATATTGGAGAAGAACAAAGTTAGAGGACTGATCTGACATGACTTTACGACTTACCATAAAGCTAAAATAATCAGCAAAAGAATAAAAAAATAGATCAGTGGAGCAGAATAAGACCTCAAAAATAGACCCACATTAAATGTAACCAACTGATTATTGACAAGAAACAAAGGCAATATAATAGAGCAATGAGAGTACTTTCAACAAATGATACTGCAAACTGGACATCTACATGCTAAAAAAAAAAAAGCAAAATGATAAAACTCATAGACAATAACATAAAAAATCGAGTAAACCTTAGGTTTGACAATAAGTTCTTAGATATAACAGCAAAAGCATGACTTATGAAAGAAAGAAACAATAATCTAAATTTCATTAAGACTAAAAATTTCTTCTGTGCTGAGGCACTGATAAGTACATGAAAAATAAAATCTTAGACTGGGAGAAGGTATTTTAAAAAGGCACCAGGCAGGGCTTGGTGGCTCAGCCTGTAATCCTGCGCTTTGGGAGGCCGAGGTGAGTGAATTGCCTGAGCCTGTGGGTTCGAGACCCGCCTGGGAAACTTGGCAAGACCTCATCTCTACAATAAATCAAAAACATTAGCCGGGTGTGGTAGCACGCACCTGTAATTCCAGCTACTTGGAAGGCTGAGGCAGAAGGATCGTCGGAGCCCAGCAGGTAGAGGTTGCGGTGGCTGGGAGCGGCCACTGCACTCCAGTCTGGGCGACAGAGTGAGACTCCAACTCAAAAAAATAAAATAAAATAAATAAATAAATAAATAAATAAAAAGGCATCCAATAATGGCAATGTGTATATAAAATTTATACTATGTGCTCAATGTTTACTGTTCAATAAAACTCTAAAAATAAAATAAAATATAATAATTTTAATATTCAAAAAATCTGTTAATCTTATGCTTTTTCTTTTTACTGGTGAGTTGGGTAAATCTGCATTTATCCCACTATTTGTCACATTGGGACATTTTCTATTATTTTAAATGATTTCACTTTGTACATTATATCTTTTAGTTTTCAAAATTTCATTGATTTATATCACCATTTAATAGGACCAAGAATAAAGCATGCTTTAATATTTCTTGGTCACATCCTTTTTTCAAACCTAATTGCTTTTGTTACACAGTTTTTTTAGTTTTAGTATTTTTACAAAATACTTAAAATTGAACAGAAAGATAAATTATACCAATAATGACCCAGAAAGCAAAAACTTTTATCTTTCTGTTCAATTTAATATTTAGTAAGATGATAAAAGTTTTTATTAGGACATTTGATCACTATTACTTTATATAGCTACTGTAACATCTCCTGGATTTGTCTCTTCATTAATGCATATGTTTTATTCAAAATTGTATTCATTGTAGATCTTTGTGTAGCAAAATATTGAGAGTGTGTATGGCTAAGAATAATTCCATTGTACACTTGTTTGAATAATGCAATTCTGAGTATAAAATTTTCATTATATGTTATTTTTAAAACAACATATGCTTGTCTTCTTTCATCCTGGCTGATGTTGAATATTCTTATGTCAATCTAATATTTGTAACTTTGTATGTAATTTTTTCTCTCTGTAAGGTATTCAGAGTTCTCTGTTCTCTTATTCTTTATTGATTTTTATCGTTATTCAGTCTTTATGGGGTCTAGGTGGTTTCTCCTCCAAATCACCCTTTTCTATTAATACCTAGGACTTCTAGTTATAAGTATTTTATCATTTAAAAAGTTCTGAATGTTATATCGCCATTATTGCTTCCAACATTTACTCCTTCCATCTTTCTCTCTCTGAACTCCTGTTCTCTTCTCCCTGTTCTCCATTTGTTATATATATATCTTTAAATATATATAAAAATATAAATTTATGTCCTTTCCTTTTTCCTTCTAGAAAATGATTTCTTCTAATTCCTTCTTGTATCTTTTAGTCAATTATTATATGTTTAATACCTATTCCTAAGTTGTTTTACTTTTAAAACATATTAATAAAGATGTTTAAATTTCTTTTAGCATACTTATTAGATCAATTTAAAGTATTTATCTTTTTATTCTAACATATTTGTCTGTGATGAATCTACAATCCAATATGTTATTTTTCCTTTGAAAGAGTTATGTTTTTTAAATGCCCTGTTATTCTGGTTTGTGACTTTATTTTTACTTTTTTAGACATAGCTTTGGACACTTCAGTTACTTTAAAAAAATATACTTAGCTTTTAGACACTTTACTTTTGTAGCAACTAGTGTTGGCTATATTGTTCATTCACTGCTTCTTATGGTACCTTAACAAAAGCTCTTTGTATCATCAAATATATATGGATAGGTATTATTTGTTCTTCAGTATCTTTCTTTACCATCTTCCCACCATCATGTCTTATACCCCAGGTCAAAACCAAAACCCATTTTATACATAATAGTTTAAAATATCTCCATAAGTAACTCAAAGGGTTTTCTCAGACTTATTTTTCTTATTCCTACTATTTTTCTTTTATAACTCCTATGTTTTACATGGAATAGGGAGATTAAGCAGTTTTACTAATTCAGCAGATTAGTAAAAAATGAACTGGCAATGGTTTGTAGCACTACTATATAGTAATTTACATGTGTAATTATAGTATGTAAGCATGTTTAGCCAACTTTGGCATTACCTTTTTATTAAGGCTGAGTGATATAAATTACAATATGGAGGTTACTTCTGAGATATTTAGCTGTTGTCAACATTTTTCTCAGAAGGCATGACATTATAACAGAGACCACAATAAAGTGAAGAAGTAAACTATTTAAAGATCTACAAAAATGTATTTTCAGTGAAGAAATCTGAACGTTCAAAGCCCAAAGGAAGGATGATCTTGATGTGTTGCAAGCAAAACAGGATGGGTAGTATATAGCTAGAATAAACTAAGTGGGATAGTTGTAGATAGAAAAGAAGGAAGATAGACAACAGTCAGATTGTGCAGAGCAGGGGTTGGAAATTTTTTTCTGTAAATGGTCAGACAGTATTTTAGGCTTTGTAAACCATATGGTCCCTTTTGCAATTACTCAGCTCTTCTGTAATAGAATAAAAACAGTCATAGACAATACTTAAATACATGAGTATGGCAATGTTCCAAAAAAATCTTCATTTACAGAAAAAGGCAATGGGGACATAAAACAAAAGAAAAAATAGATACATTCGACTAAATCAAAATTTAAAATGTCTGTGCATCAAAGGACATAAGCAATAGGGGGGTAAGCAACTCACAAAATAGGAAGATATTTGCATATCATGTACCTGATAAGTGGTTAATATTCAGAATATAAGAAGACCTCTTACAACTAAACCACACAGAAAATATGGTTATAAAATGGGCAAGAACTTGAATGAACATTTCTCCAAAGAAAATATACAAATGACCAAAAAGCCATATGAAAAATGCTCAGCATCACTTATCATTAAAGAAATTTAAGGCAAACAGCAGGCACTCCTGCCCCTGTGCCCTTCACAACATATCTTCCCTCTAATAAACTTATCTTTCTTAAAAAAAAAAGATATTTAAATCAAAGCTATAATGAAATATTACCTCACATCTATTATGTTTTAGGCTATAAAAGAAAAGAAATTTTGACTAAAACTTGGAGAAAGTAAATTCTTTGTGTATTCTTAATGAGAATGTAAAATGATGAAACTGCAAAGGTAAACATTCTGAGAATTCTGCAAGAAATAAAAAATAGAGTTATCATGTGATGCAGAAATTTCCCTTCTAAGTATATACTCAAATCCTAAGTAAAAACAAATAAAAGATAGGATTAAGATGGGCAATGAGAAGCAGCTAGAGTGTGCTCTTCCCATGGAGTAAAACAAAATAGAATTACTCAGCACTCAGAGACAGATGAGAAAAGCAGCACACCCCATGACTCATCAGAGAAATGGTAAGACGCAAAGAGCATGAGAAAGAGATAAGTCTATCAAACTGGGTTGGAACTAGACAGACATACCTGAATTATCTCACAAACCAGAAGAATACCCAGGACACAGTGAGTGAGGTAAGTGAGATTCAGGAGTTCTGTGCTTCTGTCACAAAGTTTTAAGTTCCCTTGAGCCTTGCAGGACTCCATTTGCTCATGGTAAGCTGCCTTACACAGCCATGCTTTGACAATCCTACAGGAAGCAGTGCAAGGAAAACAAGTCCTGAGTGACTCCAGCAGCCATTTCCTGAAACTAAATCCTTGATGATGACTGCTCTTTAGCTAAATCCCTGATGAAACAGGACCCAAAGGCAAATACCACTGCAATACATAATTCTTGGTTGGGGTAGGTTCCAGTGAGAAAACCTGGGCCCAAGGAACTTTTACATTCTGAATGCAGACTACTTGAAGCTAAGGTGGGGGTGAGGGGTGGGACTAATTTCATGCCCCATGAAAATTATTTTGTGTAGCCTCTGCACAACATAGCAGTATCGCCCTAGTGGCTGATGACTCCCTCAAAATCCCTACTGGAATAGAAAAGAGTGCACAAAAGTGAGAATTTGAGCACTTTTTCCCTCACACCTACCTTGAAAGATCAAAATACATAGAGAACATGGATAGTCCTAACAGCCCCATTCACTGTGTAGGTCGATTGGATGCTTCCTGTGGAGCAACGCAAGCCAAGCAGAAAGCCCATAGCTACCATCACAAGTGACTCTCTCCTGCAAGTGCCACCTCTTGGTCAGAGGTCAACAGGCACAGTTCATGACAGCTGATACAATACTTTAGCTTTTGGGAAAGTCTGATTCACATCCCAGCTAACACCACTATCTAAGTTACCTCTGCCACTCAGGATGCCTGAAGATTGTACAGGTACTGAACACAGCACTGCTGTAGCTGGCAATTGAGCAACTCACCACACTGAGGCTATAAATATCCATGAGAACCCTACAGTGTATATGTCTGCCCCCTATCATGCCCAAATAAGAATAAATAGTGTACCAAATGAGAAGGTATCAGAAAAATAATTCTGATAAAATGAAAAAACAGAGCTCTTCAACAACCCCAAAAGTCTACACTAACTCCTGAGCAATACAACATAATCAAAATAAAATCTTTAAATTACAGAGATAAAATTCAAAACGTTGACTATAAAATTGTTCAGAGAGATCCAGGAGAAAGTTGAAAACCAGTATCAGAAAACAAAAACAAAAATAAAAACTATTCAGGACATGAGTAAAAAATTATCCAGAGGGATAGACATGTAAAAACAACAAGAACTGAACTTTTGAAAGTGAAAGGCTCATTTAAGGAAGTACAAAATGTAGTAGAAAGTCTTAAGAGTAGACTAGGATAAGCAGAAAAAAAGGTTCTCAGAACTTGAAGACAGAGCTTTTGAATTAACTCAATCAAGCAACAACAAAGAAAAAAAAAAGAAATAACAACAAAAAAAAGTCACCAAGAAATGTGAGATTATGTAAAATGTCCACATCTAAGAATCACTGATGCTCCTAAGGAGGAAGTGAAAACAAAAGGTTTGTAAAACCTATTTACCTATTGTAAAACCTAATAATTGAGAAAAACTTTCCTGGACCTGCTAGAGATTTAAACATTCAGATACAATCATTCCAAAGAACCTCTGAAAGATTCACTACAAAAAGGTCATCCCTAAGGCAAATTGTCATCAGATTACTCAAAGTTAATGTGAAGGAAAGGATTCAAAGGACAGTGAGACAAAAGCATCAAATAATTTACAAAGGTATTGATAAGACTAATAGCAGACTGCTTAGCAAAAACCCTACATGCCAGAAGGGATTGGGGTCCTATATTCAATCTCTTCAAACAGAATAACAATCAGCCAAGGATTTATATCCCACAAAACTAAGTTTTGCAAATGAAGGAAAAATAAAGTCTTTCTCAGACAAGCAAACACTAAGGAAATTTGTCACCACTAGACAGATTGTATAAGAAAACTCAAAAATATTCTAAATATTGAAAAAGTAGGTCAAAATACACCAATAGAGAAACTATAAAACTCACAGGGTTTATAAACACAAACACAATAGAGAGGATTAAAAAAAAAAATCAACAACAACCAACATGATGAACAGAATGGTACCTTACATATCATTATTAACCCTGGATGTAAATGGTATCAATAATCCTCTAGAAAATATAGCTTGGTAGAATGGATACAAAGTATGATCCAAATATCTGCTGCATTCAAGAGACCCACTTAACACTCAAACATTCTTATAAACTCAAGGCAAAGAAGTGGAAAAAATATTCTACACAAATAGAAAACAAAAAAGAGGAGGAGTAGCCATTCACATATCAGATAAAACAGACTTTAAATTAACAACAGTGAAAAAAGACAAAAAGGTTATATAATGATAAACTATTCAACATAAAAAGTAGATATAACAATTTTAAATACATATTCACTTAATACCACATCTCCCAGCTTTATATAACAAATTCTACTAGCTCTAACAAAAGAGACAAAAAGCAATACAACAGTAGTGGGAGACCTCAGCACTCCACTGACAGCAATAAACAGATCATCAATTCAGAAAGTCAACAAAGAAACATTGGAGTTAAATTGAACCCTACAGCTAATGTATATAGCAGAAATCTACAGAATATTCCACCCTCAAACTACAGAATATAGGCTTTTCTCATCCACACTTAACATTTTCCAATATAGACCACATGACAGGCCACAAGTCATCTCAATAAATTCAAAAAAGTCAAAATCATGTCAAGCACTCTCTCCTCTCAGACCACAGTGGAAGAAAACTAGAAATTGACTTCAAGAAGTACTCATGCAAACAAAAAAATGCAAGAAAATTAAACAATTATCCCCTAAATAATCTTTGACTCAATAATGAAATCAAAGGGCAAATTTTAAAATTCCTTTAAATAAATAACACAAGTTATTAAAGCCTCTAGAACACAGTCAGACTTGTGCTTAGCAGAATATTTATGGTGCTTAAGGCCTACATTTAAAAGATTGGAAGACCCTGACATATTGACAACCTAATGTCATACTTCAAGACACTAGGAAAATATGAACAAACCAAATTCAAAACTAGCAGAGGAAAAGAAATATTGAAGATCAGAGCAGAACTAAATGAAATTGATTTTTTAAATAGAAAGGATTGATGAAACAAAGTTGTTTCTTTGAAATGATAAACAAAATTGAAAGACTGACTAGATTCATGAAGTAATGGAGAGAAAAGATTCAAGTTGCTCAACTAGAAATGAAAATGGAGATATTACAGCTCATACCATGTAAATACAAAAGATCATCTGAGATTATTACAACACTTCTATGCAAACAATCTAGACAATCTAGAGGAAATGAAAAAATTCTTGGAACCATACAAACCCCCAACCTTGACTCAGGAAGAAGTAGAAACACTGAGCAGACCAGTAACAAGCAGCAAGATTGAAACAATAATTAAAAATCTCTCAACAACAGCTATGAAAAGTTCAAATTCTACCAGACTTCCAAAGAAGTATTGGTACCAATCCTACTAAAGCTATTCTAGAGGACTGAAAAGAAGGGAATTCTTCCTAACTTATTCTATGAAGCTGTTATCTCCCTAATACTAAAGCCAGGAAAATATACAACAAGAAAAGAAAACTACAGACCGATATCCCTGATGAGCAAAGATGCAAAAATCCTCCACAAAATATTAGCAAACTGAGTTCAACATCATATAAGAAAAATAATCCACCACAATCAAATGGGTTTTATCCCAAAGGTGAAAGAATATTTAAGCAGATGCAGGTAAAAAATGTGATCCATTTCATAAACAGAATTAAAAACTAAGATCATATGACGATTTCAATAGATGCAGAAAAAGCATGTGACAAAATCCAGGATTTCTTCAAGATAAAAGCCCTCAACAAAATAGGCATATAAGGGGCACTCCTCAAAATACTAAAAGTTACATATGATAAAACCACAGCCAATGTCATCCTTAAGGAGAAAAAGTTGAATGCGTTCCCCCTTAGAACTTGAATAAAGCAAGGATGCACATTTTTTACCACTCCTCTTCCACATGGTACTGGAAGTCCTAGCCAGAGCAATCAGGCAAGGTAAATAAACAAAGTGTATCCAAATTGGAAAAGATAAAAATCAAGCCATTTCTGTATGCCAGTGATATAATCTTATATCTAGATAATCCCAAAGATTCTTCAAAAGGCTCCTGTACTTGATAAATGAATTCAAAATCAGCACACAAATCAATAGCACTGCTATTCACCAATAGAGACTAAGCTGAGAAGCAAACCAAGAACTCAATTCCATTTACAATAGCAACCAAGAAATAACATAAATGAAAATACCTGGGAACATATTTAACCAAGAAGGCAGAAAATCTTTACAAGAAGAAATATAAATCACTAATGAAAGAAATCATATAGAACACAAAGAAAAAAACAAACAAGAACATCCCATGCTCATGAATTGGAATAATCAATATTATTAAAATGACCATATTACCCAAAGTAATCTACAGTTTCAATGCAATCACTTGCAAACTACCATTGTCATTTTTCATAGAATTAGAAAAAATCTTAAAATGTATATGGATCAAAAAATAAATAAAGCCAGAAATCCAGAATAATTTAAATAATCCTAAGCAAAAAAAAGAGAAAGCGGGAGGCACCACATTACATAATTTCAATTTATACTGCAAGGCTACGGTAACCAAAACAGCATGGTATGGATACAAGAGCAGGTACGTGGACAAATGGAACAGAATAGAGAATCCTGAAATAAACCCAAATACCTTCAGTCAACTGATCTTTGACAAAGTAGACAAAAATATACACAGGGGAAAGGACACTGTATTCAACAAACGGTTCTGGAAAATTGGATAGTTACATGCAGAAAAATGAAGCTTGATTCCTCCATATACAAACATTACCTCAAGATCAAGTAAAGACTTAAGTGTCTCACCTGAAACTATAACAATTCTAGAAGAAACCCTAGGAAAAACTCTTTTGAACATAGGTTTAGGCAAAGAATTTATGGCTAAAACCCCAAAAGAAAGTGCAACAAAACCAAAATAAGTGGCCCTTAACCTGAAATGCTTCTGCCCAGCAAAAGAAATAATCAACAGACTACATAAGTATCTTACAGAATGGAAGAAAATTTTTGCAGACTATACATCAGACAAAGAACTAATATCTAGAATCTACAAAGAATTCAAATTAGCAAAAAAAAAAAAAAAAAGCAGATAACCCCATTTAAAAGTGAGAAAATGACATGAACAAACGTTGCTCAAAAGAAGATCTAAAAATGGCTGACAAATATCAAAGAAAATGCTCAACATCATTACTCATTAGGAAAATGCAAATTAAAATCACAATGAGATATCACCTTATACCAGTCAGAATGGCCATCATTAAAACATATATATATGTCTAAACATTTTAATATGTATGTATTTTATATATATATAAAATAGATGCTGGTAACAATGAGGCAAAAAAGAAATGCTTATACATTATTGGTGAGAGTGCAAATTAGTACAACTTCTATGGAAATTTTCATTGAATATATATATCTGTTACATATAGTATTTATATATTACATATATAGAATATTATTAAGCAATAAAAAGAATAAAATAATCTCTTTTGCAGCAACTTGGATGGAATTAGAGAACATCTTTCTAAGAAAACTAATGCAGGAACAGAAAACTAAACACTGCACATTCTCACTTAGAAATGGGAGCTAAACTAAGGATCTGCAAAAGTATATGGATGGTAAGATAGACACTGGGGATTCAGAAGGGGGAGCGAGAGAAGGGTGGAGGGATGAAATATAACCTATCGGGTACAATGTGCACAGGTAGGGGTGGTGGGTATACTTAAAGCCCAGACTTTTTGTGTCACTATACAATGTATCCGTGTAACCAAACACTACTTGTACCCCTTAAAGCTATTGAAATAAAAATTAAAAAATCAAACAAAAATAACAAATGAGAAGTCATCACATTGTCTCACTTCAAATTATGCTATAAGGTTATAATAACTATAACAGCATAGTACTGGTACAAAAACAGATAGACCAATGGAACAGAATTGGGAACTCAGGAATAGAATCCCATACCTAAACCCAACTGATGTTTAGCACAGTCAACAAAAATAAATAATGTGAAAATTGCACCTTATTTAATAAATGGTGCTGGAAAAAATGGTTAGCCAAATTCAGAAGAATAAAACGGAATCCTGCCTTTTACCATATTGTAAATATTAACTCAAGATAGATTAAAGACCTGAAACTATAAAAATCCTAAAATAAAAACCTAGGGAAAAATTTTCTGGACATTGGCTTAGGCAATGAATTTATGACAAAGATCTCAAAAGCAAATGTGGCAAAAACAAAAATAGGTAGATGAGACAAGCAAAAAGCTTCTGCACAGATAAATAAAGAATCAATACGGTGAGCAGAATCTTACAAAGTGGGACAAAATATTTGCAAATTACACCACAGACAAAGGACTAATATCAAGAATATAAAAGAAACTCAAAGAACTCAACATCAAAAAATCCTATCAAAAAGTAGGCAAAGAATATGCATAGACACTTCTCAGATGAATATATACAAGTGGTCAACAAACATATAAAAAATTCTCAGAATCACTAATTATCAGGGAGATGCAAATTAAAATCGCAATGATATATCATCTTATACTAGTCAAAATGGCTAGTATTAAAAAGTCAAAGAATATCAGATGTTGGAATGACTGCAGAGAAAATGCAGTGTTCATACACTGTTGGTAGGACGGTGAACAAGTTGAACCTCTACAGAAAGCAGCATGAGAATTTCTCAAAGAACTGAAAATAGAACTACCATTCAATCCAACAATCTCACTTCTAGGATCTACCCACAGGAAAATACATCACTCTATTAAAAAGATACTTGTACTCACGTGTTCATTGAAGCACTATTCACAGTAGCAAAAACATGGGACCAACATAAATGCTCATCCTTGATTGACTACATTTTTTAAAATGTGGTATATACACACCACTGGAATACTATGCAGCCATTAAAATCAAAATCATGTCATTTGCAGCAACAGGGATGGAGCTGGAGAACATCTAACTCAGAAACAGAAAACCAAATACCACATGCTCTCACTTATATTTATGAGACAAATGGCCACAAAGATGGAAATAATAGGACACTAGGAACACTAAAAAGGAGAGGTGGAGTGAGGGATAGGGCTCAGAAGTTACCTATTGTGAACAATTTTAAATAGGTCACCTGAGGTCCAATCCCTGTCAATATGTATTATGTCCACATAACAAATATGCACCTGTACCCCCTGAATTTAAAATAAAATTTTAAAAATGAATTAAAGCAGTATCTTCAAAAGATACTTTTGCAACCATGTTCATAACAACATTATTCACAATAACCAAATGGTGGAAGCAATCTAAGAGACTATCAATGGATGAAAAGATAAGTAAAGAAAAAATGGAATATACATGCAATAAAATATTATTCATCCTTAATAAAGAAGAAAATTCTGACACATGTTACGATATGAATGAACTTTGAGAGTACCATACTAAATGAAATACTCCAGCAACAAAAAGCTGCTGTATGGTTCCATTTATAGAAGGTGGCTAAAATAGTCAAATTTATAAATGCAGAAAACAGCCAACATTCCAGGGACTGGGGAGAGGAGAAAATGAGGAGCTCTTGATAAATAGTTTCAGAGTTTCACGTTTTTAAAACAGAAAAGTTTTGTAGTTTAGATTCATGACAATGTAAATGTACTTAACATGACTGTACCATACACTTGAAAATAAATGAAACAGTAGTTTATGTTATACGCATTTAAGTGAAATTCCTAAAACAAATACAGGTAATGGACTGGATTAGCCCTCTGGGTCACAACTTTCTGGTGTAGGGTTTTTTGTAGGTCATAATAGAAAATTTGGATTTTATAGTAAGCATGAAAGAAAAGTTTTGAAGAGTGTCAGAATAGGAATTAAAAGATGTAAGCAAGATTTGCAAAATATTTTACTAATTATTGTGAGAAGAAGGGAGCATAACCAAGAATATGGAGAAATAAGGTAGTATTTTTATATGCTAACATTTATCATTTTAAAAAAGAAATAATGGCAACAATCTTATTTTCAATAGCTAAAAAAAAATACTTAGAAATAAATTTAACCAAAAAGATGAAAGATTTGTACACTGAAAACTACAATACCTTAATAAAGGAAATAGAAAAGAAATTAATAAATGGAAAGATTTCCTGTGTTCATGAATTTAAAAATCAATGTTATTAAAATAATCATACTACCCAAAGTGATCTATAAATTCAATAAAACCCTATCAAAATTCCAATGTCATTTTTCATAGACATAAAAATTCTAAAATTAATATAGAACTTCAAATACCATGTATAGTCAAGGCAATTATGAGAAAAAAGAACAAAGCTGGATATATCACACTACCTAATTTCAAACTATACCACACAAAAAACCAATAATTTCAACAGCATGGTACTGGCATAAAAATAGCTTCATCAATAAAAGTCACAGAATAAAGAGCCTAGAGATGAACTCACACATTTATGGTAAATTGATTTTTGACAAAATCATCAAGAATACACAATGAGAAAAGAGCGATTTCTTCAATCAATGGTGCAAGGAAAACTAAATATCCACATGCAAATAAATGAAATTTAACCTTTTTCTCACACCATATAAAAAAAAATCAACTCAAAATGCACTAAAACCTTAAACATAAGAACTGGAACTATACAACTACTAAAAAATATGGGGGAAACTACAAAATATTGGCCTGGATAATGATATTTTCTATTGATCCCATAAGCACAGGCAACAGAAGCAAAAATAGACAAATGAGATTACATTAAAATTAAAAACTTATGTACTACAACAACTGCAACAACAAAATGCAATTAGAAAAGTGAAGAGTCAATCTACAGATTGAGAGAAAACATGTGCAAGGGATATAGCTGATAGGGGGTTAATATAAAAAGTACATATTTTATATATTGTCCTTTTATAATTCAAACAGCTTGACAAAAATAAGACAAATAATCCAATTTTAAAATGTGCAAAGGCCTTGAATAGACATTTCTCAAAAGAAGACATACAAATGGTCAATGATATATGAAAAAAATTGCAACATTGCTTGTTGATACCCGGCCACGGAGGCTCCCTAAACCTTAGAAATCAGGAGGGCCAAAGACCCCGAGACTGCTAGGACATGTTTGGGAGCTGTTGACACCATTACCTCTCCCTCTAATATTTAGCATATTTAACCAGAAATAACTCTGATGATCTAAGCATGGGGCTCTGAAACTACAGCAGGCATGGTTAACTGTGA
>CAUYQG010079678.1:0-36970 GCA_963574415.1 Tarsius wallacei
GGTTAGTCACATGATTGATGGTGGGGTTTATTTGTGTCATGTACGTTGCAAAGGGATGATTAGGTTATCCCTGGGTGGGGCGGGGGGGGTTCCTGCAAGAGACTTGTTAGACATTTGCAATTCACAAATTCCTTGACCAAAGGTGGTCATATTATTACTTTTATGACTTTGGCCAGCCAAAGGGTAATCTTTGATCTTTGGCCTTGACATGGAACCTAAAAGTTTATTAGAGATTATTATTATTATTATTATTATTTTGTTTTGTATTTTTTTGAGTTGGCGTCTCACTCTGTCGCCCAGACTGGAGTGCAGTGGCCGCTCCCGGCCACCGCAGCCTCGACCTGCTGGGCTCCGGCGATCCTTCCGCCTCCGCCTTCCGAGTAGCTGGAACTACAGGCGTGCGCTACCACGCCCGGCTAATTTTTTGATTTATTGTAGAGGTGAGGTCTCACCAAGTTGCCCAGAGGCGGGTCTTGAACCCACAGGCTCAGACAATCCACTCCCCTCAGCCTCCCAAAGCGCGGGTTTACAGGCTGAGCCACCGAGCCCGGCTGTAATTAGTATTTTCAAGTAAACATTAAGTCAAAGCGTCCTGTAGGAGCGAGGCCAGGGGAGCGATGACCCCCGCGCCTCGGTGGGACCCATCGACCAGCCCTCAGGGTGCGGGTGGAACTCCAAGGCGCTCCCTGTGCCCTGCCACTCCTGCTTCCCTCAAACCAACGCTTTCCGCTTTCCCTCGTGCCTAGACGGCCGTCCCCCCCTGGCGCAGAGGGCTTAGGATCCGGGTTTCCGCGTCCGAACCCGAGTCGGGGTGCAGCGCGGACTCCAGGCTGCGGCGCGGGAGGCCCCGGGAGCGGACCCTGGCGGCGCCCGCCCCTCCCCCAGCGGCGCCCCGCCCACGCCCGCCCCTCCCGAGGCGCCCCGCCCGGCCCCGCCCCCTCCCGGGATACCCAATTAGAGCGCGGCTCGGGCGCGCGCCGCGGCCAATCAGCAGCGGCGGGAGCGGCGCCGGGAGCCGGCGGGCGAGGAGCTGGCCCGCGAGTCGGAGCCGGCGGCGGCGCTGCGTCCCGGAGGGAGCTGGCGAGAGCGGCGCGACCCGGCGGTGTCCGCGCGCCAGGGGGCCGGCTGTGCCGCGGCGACCCCCGGCCGACGCCGAGTGCCCCGCGGACAGCGTCGCAGGCAAGTGCGCCCACGGCAGAGGGCCAGCGTCCCCTCGCGCGCCCAGAGGGGCCCCGCAGGTGGAGCGGGCGGGGGGCGAGCCGGCCGCGGGGTCCTAGCGCCGCGGGAGCCGCTCGGCGCCCCTTTGCGCCCCCCCAGGCCCACCCCGGCCTGAGCCCCTGGGAGGCGCGACATCACCAACCGCTAGCGTCCCGGGGTGGGCAGGGCTGAGGTGAGTCTGCCCTAGGCTGGTGGCGGGGGAGGATACCTGCGACCCCCGCACCCGTCCTTGGACGCTTCTTCCTGACGGGTGTCTTATTCCGAGGTCCGGGTGGCCCAGGGTGGCCTCACTGGTCCGAGTGGGGAGAGGCGACAACAGGTGTCCCTGGGGACGGCGCTTTCTGCCCACCCCCGTCCGCTCCCCCAGGTCTGCAATCCCAGCCTTGGCGTGGGTGGCGGGGGACAGGACCCCAGCCCGGCCTCTCAGGCGCTGCGCCCGCTGGACAGCGCCCAGGGGCGGCCTGGACCCTGGGCTTTGGATGGAGTTTCCTGCGTGCGTTGCCAAGCCGTTTGCCGGACACCCGCCTCTCGCTGGGATGGAGAGAGTTGGAGATGAGAGAGCGTGTGTGTGCGGTGTGTGTGTGAGCTTGTGTGTGCGCGTGCTGGTGCAGCCCCTGCTGGAAGGAGCTGCCTGAGGGCTGTGAGTAAATCATTAACGGTGCTTTTGTGCAGCTCCTGGCCTCTGCCTGCACTCCCCTCCCAACCTCCACCCCCAGACTGGTCCTTCATGCTCTCTGTGCTTCCCTCTCCAGATCTGCAAGGTGATGATGACTGCACTGGCCTGGTAGCGTTGTTCTGAGGATTATGTGAGCCAGTGCCTGAAAAAACACCGAGCCCAGCGCTAAGTCCTCAATAAATGCTGGCTCGTATTACGTATTATACGGAATGGATGGTCTTTTTTAAAGAGTAAATCAGACGTGTCCAAACTGGCCCAGCAACCATTTGGAGCTGTGAACAGCTTTCAGACCTGAAGGGGAAAAAAATGATATTCTTAATGTCACTTACTGATGTAGTGTTTAATCCTTTGGGGTGGGGAACAAAAACTGATCTTTTGGAGTGGTGAGAGAGATAAGTAGATTCCAACTAGTAACTGAGAAAAGTTTGTAACCCTTGAAAAAAAATTAGTGTGAGTGTTGTGTGAAAAGAATATCATGGTACTTTGTTGAAGTTCATCTTTCATTAGTATGGCTAATTTTGGAGGAGATATTTGAAGGTTTTTGTATTTTTACTCCTTCCTTAAACAAACAAGAAAAAGTAAAAACAGAGAGAGAGAGGGAGAGAAGGAGTGGGGGAGAAAGAGAGAGAGAACTCAACCAAACAACACAATGCCAGCAGCTCATAGAAATGTAAAATTGCAGTTGCTTTTAGGTGGTTTTGTTGTTGTTGTTTTGTTTTGTTTTTGTTTTTTGACTTGGAGTCTCACTCTGTCACCCAGGCCACTGTAGCCTCGACCTGCTGGACTCAGGTGATCTTTCTGCCTTAGCCTTCCAAGTAGCTGGAACCACAGACATGCACCACTATGCCCGGCTGATTTTTTGATTTATTGTGGAGGTAAGGTCTTGCCATGTTACTCAGGCAGTCCTCTCACCTCCGCCTCCCAAAGTGCTGGGATTACAGGCATGAGCCACCACACCCGTTGCCTTTTTCCCCCATGCCTGGCTTGGATGATCTGGTTCAATTACTTACCCCTGTGTCAGTTTCCTTTCCTTGTTTAATCCAAAGAGTCAAATAAAAATTTGTCTCCAGTCGTTTATCTTATTAAAACTTAAAATACCAACATGTAGCACACATACTTGGACTTTTCAACCCTCTTCTACTTGCCTTCTACCCTGTGACAAACCCCAAAGGACCTTCCCAAAGGTTCTCTAGGGTGATGTCAGTGGGATCTGCCTATCTACCTGTCTTGTCACACCATACTGTCCCCGTAGCCTGGGATTTGGGGGAAAGTATGCAGACAAAATGCTCTAGTTCTTCTAGGGTCTTCAGTGCTTTTGCTAGGAGGCTTTGAATAAATACGTCCACTTAAAGAAAGTGATTATCTTCTCAGGAGGTAAGAAACCCACTTCCAGGTGTAAGTCTTTCAAGTCTCAAATTAGTGTGGAAGGCCTTTCAGTTGTTGATGAGGAGACCTTTACTTTCTCCAGTGGAGTGGGAGGATCTGAAAGCTTGCTGCTGGGGAAGGTAGAGAGGCCACAGGGCTGGCCAGAGACTGCTGAGTTCAAAGCCATACCCCCACCTGGCGAGAGCCCTGGCTGTGGCCGACACTAGGAAACTTGGACAAGTTGCTTCGCTTTTCTGAGCCAGTCTTCTGCTCTGTAAAAATAAGGAGTTGAATTTTAAGTTTTATTATTGTTATTTTTTTAGAGAGATTGTTCTAAGGATAGTACTCATGAGTGGAAAGCCCTTAGCACAGTTCCAGGGCCATAGTTGCCAGTCTGCAGCATCCAGAGAAGATCTTGGAGGTGAGAATGAGGCTTGGTGGAAGAGTAATGCTTGATCTGAGTGTAGAATGATGAGCATATCTCTGTGCAGGTAGCAGGGAGGTGGGATTGGAAAGGAGGTACTGCAAAGGGAGAAGACCAAGATGAATGATCAAAAGTGCTATCCTAGTCAGCTTTGGCCAGGTAACAAATAAACCCCACATCTCAGTTGTTTACAACAACCAAGGTGTATCTTCCATGTGTGCTGCATGTCCAGTGTAGGCCAGTTGTTCTTCTCATCTGTCATCATTTTGGGACCCACAGAGGCATAAAGGAAACAGCCTGTCTCTGGAACAATGTTGATCTTATTTATGGCAAAGGGAAAAGGAACAAGACAGAGCAAAACCATAGCACCTAAAGTCTGCTCAGAAGTAGCAGCCGACACATCAGCTCTCATGTGGTTGGCCAAAGTGAGTCATGTGGCCAAGTGTGGCCAGTGGGTTGGAGCAGTAGAAGCCTCCTGCAGGCAGCAACATGTGACGATTCAGAAGGAAACAAGGTCAGGAGGTGACACAGAGGCAGATGATGAAGAGCCCTGGGTTGTGTGCCAGGGGTTAGGGACTTTATGGGCAGGGAGCAGTCACTAAAGAGTGTTATGTTGGAGTTTGACAGGGTTGAACTCATCTCTCTAATGGCAAGAAGACTGAAACAGGTGAGCTGAAAACCAGGTGATGATGAGAACCTTCCATCTCTCACTGTATCGTATGACTTTACATTCCACTGCTGGAAATGGGTTTACTTGACTTGCCCTCTTCATAGGTTCCCTCCCAAAATGGACATGTGCCCTCATCTCAAAGTCATTATTTTATAATATTAGTATCATCTAAAGCAGTGGTTCTCAAACTCCAATGTGCATCTGAATCTCCTGGAGGGCTTGAGAAAACACAGATTGCTGGACCCCACTTCCTGAGTTTCCGAATCAGTCAGTCTGGGGTGGGGCCCGAGAATGAGCAGTTTTGACTGTGCTCAGGTAGTACTGATGCAAAGACCACACATTGAAAACCACTGAACTGGAGAGAGGAATTAAAATGTGGTTGAGGAAAAGACCTGAATGGAAGGGCCCAGTGGAAGGAGGGAAAGGCCTGTAAATTCTCATTCACCATGTGTCAGCTTTGCTGAGGACTGGCCCTGGCCATGAGCCATGGGCTCTGTAAGAGTCACCGGGCCAGTTGCGGTGGCTCACGCCTATAATCCCAGCACTTTGAGAGGCTGAGGCAGGAGGATCGCTTGAGGCCAGGAGTGAGACCAGCCTGGTCAACATAGCAAGGCTCTGTCTCTACAAAAAAATTTAAAAATAGCTGAGTATGGGGGCACATGCCTCTAGTCTCAGCTATTTGGGAGGCAAAGGTGGGAGGATTGCTTGAGCTCAGGAGTTTCAGGCTGTAGAGCGGTGATCACGCCATTGCACTCCAGCCTGGGTGGCAGAGGGAAACCCTGTCTCAAAAATAAAAAAAAAAAGTGACTGGGACTCTAGGTGTCTTATTAAGCTACAGATGCAAATCTCATAGTGAGGAAATGAACACAGCTCAGACAATTGTTGCCTTGTCCCCTCCCTGTGTGGATCTGTCCAGACTCCCCATCCTGTCATTGACCACACACCCTTTTGTCTGGCTTCGGACCTCTCACTCCATCCTGTCAACGTATTCCAATCCTGATCCATCACACTTCTTGTCATTCCAGCTGTAATTTCTTTTGGGGCTGAACTTACTCACTGGGTGGACATTTGGCTGCATTTTAATATAGTCACAACAAGAAACTGCTTGCTTCACTTGAGGTCACCTTCATGAATAAACAGCTGTGCCATGTGGTCATGCAAATTGAGATAACCCCCAAGATAAATAACCCCCTGAGAACCCAAGATCGCCCATGGTTTGGCTTATGCTAATAGGTGGAGCAAGTCGCTACAATTCCCCTAACTGTGACTCATCACTCCTGTAATGACGGAGCATTCCAAAAGTGGACGTAAAGGAGAAAATATGTTGGGGTGTACCACATGACATGGGAAATAAAACACAGTGAGAACGTCTTTTTACTATATTTTTCTCAGTTGTGGACAGGGCACAAATTTGAACTCTGCCTAGGGGTTCTGGTAATCAGTGGTTTGCCCACGGTGACAGATAGAAATACCAGCCAGGATCAAGTGCTGACTAGCAGGTTAGAATATTTGTCTCTCAAGGTAGGATGAGTACAAAAGGGTCCATTGGGGTGTGGATAGAAAATTCTAGAAACCCTATGCATATTAAATTTGTATAAAATAGCTGTGATGGTCAGCCCAAGCTATAAAATAAAGTGAGTGAGATTTGAAAAGACCCTTGACCCAGGGGAGACCTGCGACCAGCTGTTTCATTCTCCAGGTAATTTCGGAAAGCCAGCTGTTTCTCCTCCTTCTGCAGGCCTGGTGTTAGTGCTGGCTTTCCTTGGTCTACTCCACAGTGAACTACAGCAGTTCCCTCCATCTACAGTTCCCTCCATCTCGGGTTTCCAGGAAACAGCCTAAAGTTTCAAAAGATGCCTTAAACAAAACCCTAAATGTAAGTGTGACAGCTGGTGAGAGGGGACACTTGAACTGGCTTGGAGGGATTCAAAATGCTGAAGGTGTTACTGTCTCCATTGGATAATATTTATCCAGCAATTTGATACTTAAGAACTCTAAGTATCAAATCACTAGGTAAATAGTATCTTCTGTATATGTTTATATTGAATCAGTGCTATCATATGTATCATATATGGGGGGAACCCCCAAAATCCTAGAATTTATAAAAAATTGTGTATTTATTCTGACATATTTAAACTTCAGTCATCTTCGAGGTAATTTCCATTTGGTGCAATACATGTATTGAGATGCTTTTTTCACTGTGCGAAACAGTTTTGGAACTTGTCAATGTTAATGCCTTTTAGTGCTTCTGCCATTTTTTCTTTCACCCCTTCCACGCATTTTCCCTTTGAGGACTTTTTCCATCTGGGGAAACAAAAATAAGTCACTTGGGGCAAGATTGGGTGAATAGGCAGGGTGGGGCACTGGGGTCATGCTGGTTTTTGGTCAAAAATGGCTGAACACTCAGTGCGGTATGGACAGGTATGCTCATAAATCACCTACCATGAAATGGGCACTTGTTGAAAGAATCTCAAAAAAAAATTCACTGAAGTCAAAGTCACAACAACACTAGCTGGTACGCTGATGCTGATGGATTCCTAGAATACTTATCTAGTGGGGAGGAAGCCTGTACTATAAGGGGCCTGTCCTTCAAAACATAATTTCAGGGTTTTTTTTTTGTGGCCCCCCCCATGTATATTCTCATCACTAGCAATTTCAGGAAGTAGGTTTCTAGTGTTATTACTATCTTTCTGAAATTCAGTAACCAAAACAGACAAAACTGTGTAAATAGGCAGGATTGAAAACTTAAGTTCCTTTGTATGTTTCATGTATTATGTACACCTGTCACCCCAACTGGTGCTCTTAAGTGGCCTCACTAACTTGCACAGGGTGGTCAATGTCCCTTGTGATGTTTAGTCACAAAGAGGAGTGTGCAGCTGCTTTGTAGATTGCTGATGGTCCAGTAAGACTTTTGGAAGGTGTCTTCATGTGCATGGCGTTGACCATCCTCTGGGTGCAATTCCCTGTCTTCTGACACAGCCTCTATTCTGAGAGAGAAAGGTCATAATATTTATGCAAAATCAATGAGACCAACAGTAGGTAGATGATCAAAGGGGATGTCGAGTTCTGTGAATTCAGACAGGAGCTCTCTCTGGGAGTTTATGGAGGAGCAATTCCACTGAGCTGAATGTAGAAGTAGAATTAGCTAGGTCTTTAGGGAGTAGACCTAAGTGGACTGTGGTTCTGAACTGGTCCATGAGCCCCCTTCAGGTCCCCTGACCAGACTGCTGTATCTGGAGTAAAGGGAAGGCTGAGCTAGACTGAGTTCTTAAAACTTTCCTTTCTGAGGCCTACCATCTAGGATCTACAAGGAACTCAAATGCACCAAAAAGAAAAAAACAAACAGCCCCATTAAAAAGTGGGCAAAAGTGCAACCCTAACATAAACCAAGTGCAGTGTGGCCTCTTGAAAAAAAAAAAAAAGTGGGCAAAAGACGTGAATACTCGCTTCTCAAAAGAAGATATACAGGCAGCCAGCAGACACCTGAAAAAGTGCTCAGCCTCACTAATCAGAGAAATGCAAATCAAAACCACATTGAGATACCACCTAACCCCAGTAAGACTGGCCATAATTAATAAAACAAACAACAGCTGTTGGCGAGGATGGGGGGGAAGGAACACTTCTACACTACTGGTAGGAATGCAAACAGTGCAACCTCTTTGGAAGACAGTGTGGCAATTTCTGAAAGAACTAGAAATTGACCTTCCATATGACCCAGCAGTCCCCCTATTGGGAATATACCTGGAGGAACTCAAATCATTCTACAAAAAAGATACTTAGTCGGATTCGGTGGCTCAGCCTGTAATCCCGTGCTTTGGGAGGCTGAGGTGAGTGGATTGCCTGAGCCTGCGGGTTTGAGACCCGCCTGGGCAACTTGGCAAGACCGCATCTCTAAATAAATAATAATCTCTAAATAATAAATCAAAAAATCAGCCAGGCGTGGTAACGCATGCCTGTAATTCCAGCTACTTGGAAGGCTGAGGCGGAAGGATCGCCGGAGCCCAGCAGGTCGAGGTTGTGGTGGCCAGGAGCGGCCACTGCACTCCAGTCTGGGCGACAGAGTGAGACTCCAACTCGAAAAAAAAAAAAAAAAAGATACCTGCACACCCAAATTTGTTGCAGCTCTATTTACAATAGCAAAAACATGGAACCAACCATGCTGCCCATTGAAGCTGGACTAGATAAAAAAAAATATGATACATAAACACAACAGAATATTAATGCAGCCATAAAGAAGGACAAACATATGAACTTCATAGCAACTTGGATGGATTTAGAGTCTATCATATTCAGTATGAATAGAACAGAGTACCATATGTTCTCACTTATAAGTGGACCTTGAACAATTATTGTAATACTATAAGAAAGGAATTGGCAGTAGTGGGAAACAGGGGAATGGGGATGAGATTGGCAGTTGAGGGAAACCACCAGGGGAAGGAGGGGCACACCTCATCAACAACGGTACCTGCATAATGAACATTTGTATACCTAACCCTGAAATGCACCTTACATCTTTAAAATAAAAAATAAGGTGGCATAAAAATTTTTTTTCTCTCTTAACTGCCATCTGGACTACCTAATCTGAATGACTTGCTTAAACTCCTAACAAAGGAAGCCATTCAGGGATTCATTAGTAGATGAATAACACTGGACTCTGATGCGACCTCCTTAACATGCTCATTTTATTAATAGGAAAGCACTTTGGAGCTAAGGATGTCCAACCTCTGTATAAATAAAATCTAATCCTATCATAAACTCTGTGAAACAGGCAGGCATTTGATCTCACTCCACTTCCAAAATAACCCAGAAAGGTCAAGTGACTTGTTTAAAGTCATGCAGGAATCCCCTGGTGCTTCTGCCCTAACTGACCTCCCTCCCCTGGCATTTGGTGGTGTCTAGCTCAAGTTGCTTCACAGATCTCCACAAGGATGGTACCACTAAGAACTTATGGCTCCTGTCATCCAGTTTGGGTTTCTTCTGCTACTATTAAACCTCATGGGGGTTCTCAATTGTACCTTCAAAAAGTCCTCGTTCATTTTACATTGGTGGTAAGATAATTACACACGCTTCTCTTTCTGGTTCACATTGAAAGAAGGTGCCATTTTAGTGCTGTGGGTCTGTGCATATGCACCATCTGAATGAAATGGCATTCTTAAGCATTTTTTATGCTAAATATCAACAAGTATAGCAAGATGGTCAGTGGCTTTCAATCTGCCAGAACTTTGAAGTGAGATACCAGACCCTTACCAGCTTGATGGAATCACCCCATTGGCTGCCTTTTGAAGTTAGCTAATTGATTTTTTAAAAGGGGGGGTGGGGTGGGGAATGCTTTAAATAAAAACAGATTTTATTTCACTGCTTTAGAAACTGAATATATTTATCTGTCTTTCATGATGTAAGTTTTTACAAGAGAATTATAATGCCATGGTTAAGGGGATCAGGCTGCGGTGGACTTATTTAGTTATACATGATCTAAATGTTGTCATTCTGTGAACCCAGAGCAGTCAAAAATATTGTTTACTTGTGTATTTCCCAACCCTTGCCAAACATAAAACAGTAATTTTTTTCTAAATCACTCCATGTTTCTATATTTCCCTCACTTCAGACTTTGAACAGTTGAAGGGTATGAAAAACTTTTGTCATCATTGAAATTATCAGAGTCACTATCAATAACTATCATTCATGAGTCTTACTATGTGCCAGGTTCTCTGCTGAGCGGTGTGTACCACATTATCTAATTTAATTTACACCTCAGTACTGTAAAGTCAGGAGTAGTAGTGTCTTATTTTATAGATGAGACAAACAGAGGCTGGGGTTAAGTAATTTGTCAAAGGTTGTAATGGAATTGGGCTTTGAACCCACCTCTCTTAATCTCTTAGCTCCAGAAGCTCTGCCCTGAGTCACGATGGTATCTGGAAACAAAAAGAAATGTGTTGTATAGAGTTATCAGGGGCTGGGTGTGGTAGCTCACACCTGTAGTCCCAGTACTTCAGGAGGCCAAGGTGGGAGGATTGCTTGAGTCCAGGAGTTTGAGAACTACCCTGGGCAACATAGTGAGACCTCATCTCTACAAAAAAATTTGAAGATTAGCTGGATGTGGTGGCATGCACCTGTAGTTTCATCTGCTCAGGAGGCTGAGGCAGGTGGAGCATCTGAGCCTAGGAGAGGCTGCGGTAAGCCATGGTCCTGCCACTGCACTGCAGCCTGATGACAGAGTAAGACTCGACTCAAAAAAGAAGAGTTACTAGGGGCTGTCTGTTCACCTGTCCACTCAGGCCACATCCTTGGATTGGAGATCCCAGTAGGAGGAAAACTATTCATTTTTGTGCTGACAGTTCACAGTATCAGCAGGACAGGTGAAGCACATTTCTTTCCCTTTTCTCTATCTCATCCTTCTTAACATTTTTGTTATGCTCTCTGAAAAGGGAGTTAGGGTACTGGGATCCAGTTGATTAAATGCAGCGTGTCCCACAGTTACCACCCATCAGCCTAATTGCCAGGGGTGAGTCTGTGCTGTCTCCTCCTGCTGTGCCATCCATCACAGGCAGGCACCCTGGAGCTCACATGCTCTGCTCCTGGCTGGTTTTAAGTTCCTGATCTGGAGCAGGCCTTCGGGAGGCAGTTCCAAGGAGGAGTCCAAGTTGTCACAGTCATAGATCAGACTCTGGTCTGGGTGACTTGGCAGGTCACAGCACAGTGCTCATGGGACCAGAGACTTTGATCCTCTGTCATTTAGTTGCCTTTTTCCTATGAAAGAGGGTGGAGAGTGTACACCCAGTCGGGCTTTTTTTTTTTTTCTGCAGAGGTAGGTCCTGGCTATAAGAAAGTCAGGTAAGAGTGTAGGTTCTCATAGGAAAACTGTTACAGGGAACAAAGTATGTCTCGTGTCTGGAGCATGGTGAAGTGGTCACAAGCACAGACTGTCTGGGTTTGAATTGTGTGGTTTCAAGTAAATTATTCAACCTTCCCAGGCCTTAGTTTCCCTATCCCTATAAAAGGGATAATAATAGAACCTGCCTCCTTGAGTGGTTATGAGGATTACATGAGTTGTTTAATTAAATGTGTTATATAAAGCACTTTGACATCAATGTCTGAGAGATAGGAAGTGTTACATAGTTGTTTATCAAATAGCATATCAAAAATAGAGTGGAAGGTGAACATTATCATGTGTCTGTTAGATAGGGCTGTGTTAGGTGAAGTTCTCGTGACCGTTTCACCACAGGTTCTCATGATGAGTTATACGCAAATGAAATCTTGTTTGCTGGGGGAACTGACCACTTTAAAGAATCGTATGAGACACATGTTTGTAAACTGCCTTTTTGTAAAATGAATACGAGGAAAACAGTGTAAGAGAAGTCAAGGATGGATGACGTGATGTTTTCATCAGGGTGACTGGAAGGATAGAGCCGCCATCTTGATGGGGAAGGCTTCTGCAGTTGTTTCGGGGGAGGTCAATTCTGGAGATTTGTTATGTTTGAGAGGCTGTTAGACGTTGAAGTGAAGATGCTCAGTGAGCACCAGGCGGAGTCAGGTGAGAAGGCTGGAAGCGTCTATGTGGGGTCTATGTGGGGTCTATGTAGAGATGGGATCCAAAACTGTAAAGAAATGAAGGTCGTTGGAACAGGGGTCCTAAGGTTGAATGAGGGGGCATTCCAGCTCCAGCGGAAAAGTCAAGCTGACTCTAGTTTGTTCTTTTCTTCACTTTGCCATGTGTAAAATAAAGTGTGGACCTGTTGAATTTATTGGGGGATAGTTCTATCATATGAGCTCTATAGTGGACTTTAGAGTTAAGACTAGGGGCCAGCCAAAATAAAATAAAATAAACACTAGGGTCAGATACCATTTGACCTCTTACTAGCTATGTGGCCTTAGGCAGGTTACTTAATCTCTGAGACTCACTTTCCTTATCTGTGAGATGAGAAGTAATAGTTTGAAATGCCCATCTCATAGGCATGAGGACTCAGTAAGTGCCACACTAATGCCATGACACTGTTGATTGCTTTATCACTGGAAAATTCTCATGGTTTCTGCCAATGTGTCTGAAGCAAGGAGCAGTGACAGCTCACATGTGTTGAAAGACCTTTGAATTTTCCCTGAACTGAAAACCACACTTTAATCTAACTCATATTGCTACTGTTTTCCTTCTTTAAAAAAAATAAAAGAAGGAGGTCAGGGAGGTACTGCAATAACCCCCCCCACACACACACACACATGTCAGTTACTTATATTTCCTCTATAATTGAAACACTACATCCAAAGATCAGGTCTGGCCTGTGTGTTTGGTAATTGCTACAGGAATCACAGATGCACGGCATTCAGAGATCTGAAAACTGAAATCACATAACAAAAGAGATAACATTGAATGGCAGTTTCAATTTCTCTTTTTTTTAAATCAGGGTCTCACTGTGTCACCCAGGCTAGAGTGTAGTGGCATGATCATGGCTCACTGCAGCCTCGACCTTCTGCCTCGGCCTCCTGAGTAGCTGGCACTAGAGGAATGTGCCACCATACCTGGCTACTTTTTTTTTTTGACTTTTTGTAGAGATGAGGTCTCATTATGTTGCCTAGGCTGGTCTCAAACTCCTAGGCTCAAACAATCCTTCTGTCTCAGCCTCCCAAAGTACTGGGATTACAGGCATGAGCCACCATGCCTGGCCAACAGTTTCAATATTATATACACTAGCCTCATGCTTGCTTCTTACCTCGTAATATACTAACTGATCTTCCCTACTGTTTTAAATTCAAGTTTTACATTCGGTTGGAAAGCTCCTCCATGCTATTTTGTTTCACTCAGCAAATAATATTCTGAGTTTGTTTTTATTTTTATTTGTTTACTTTTTGAGTCAGAATCTTACTCTTTTGCCCAGGCTGGAGTGCAGTGGCATAATCATGGCTCACCACAGCCTCAATCTGCTGGGCTCAGGAGAGCCTTCTACCTCAACCTCCCAAGTTGCTGGAAATACAGACACATGCCGCTACGCCGGGCTAATGTTTTGATTTATTATAGAGATGAGGTCATGCCAAGTGGCCCAGGCTGGTCTTGAAACCCTGGTCTCAGATAATCCTCTTACCTCCGCCTCTCAAAGTGTGGGATTACAGACATGAGCCACCACACTCAGTTTGAATCTGTTTTTAAAAATGTCCTGCTCTCAAAGCTAAATAAGAACCTAGAGACGGAGAATCACATTCTGAAGTCCTGTCCCTCCATCCTCTAATTAGTGTGTCTGCTGTGTTTGCATCTGTGGCTTATATGCTTTGAATTTGTGGCTTTTCTGTTTTGTAAGAGTTACTGTCAATGAGACATCTACCCAAAGAAATACTGTCATTAGTGGTGGCAGGACCAAATAGATGTAACAGCATGGTTTATGTCTTAAATCCCTGCCCGGGTTTTTGAGAAGCCTTCTCCAGATGGATGTGGGAGATGTGAGGACTGAAAGAAGAAAACATTCAAGACACCAAAGCAGAAAAATTAAGGGGAAAGAGCTTCCAGTGATTACATTTTTCTTTCTGGCCTTTCAGGTTGAGGAAGTGAAGAGAATAGGCAGACATGCTGGGAAATTTCCATCAACCTGGAGCAAACAATAGAATAAATAATTCTTAGCCACTGAGAGGAGAGTGCAGGGAGTCACAAGGTCAAAGGATCCTGTCCCATTTGTCTGTGGTGACAACCTGTCCTCCCCCTACAAGGAGCGCCTGAGCCTTAAACAATAGAAGTATCCCTGAGAAGTTGAAGAAGTATATGCAGATGGAAGTTTTATAAATCAAATCATTTTATAAGTACACCAGTGACCATACTTTTCTATATCTTCCAAATTTTTTTTAGTGAGAATATTTTCATTTCATAATAAAAACATCTAGTAATTAGAAAAATAAATGTAAAAGAAGGAAATAGTCTAGGAGTGTAAGGATGGGTGAGTTGTCACCATTTATTTTTATTTATTTATTATTTCTTTATTTACGAGTAGGGTCTCACTCTGTCACCCTGGAGTGCAGTGTCATGATCATGGCTCATCACAGCCTTAACTTCCTGGGCTCAGGAGATCCTTCCCACTTGGCCTCCTGAGTAGCTGGGACTACAGGAGCACACTACCTCACCCTGCTAATTTTTAAATTTTTTTTGTAGAGATGAGTTCTGTGTTGCTCAGGCTAGTCTCAAACTTCTGGGCTCAAGCAATCCTCCTGCCTTGGCCTCCAAAAGTGTTGGGATTACAGGCGTGGGCCACCACACCCAGCCTGTCTACCATTTAAAGGTGCTCAATTGCACACATCATGATGAGAATTATTTTGGCCTGCAAGTTGTGATACTTCCTAATGTATCTGCTCTCAAAATTTACAATTTATAAAAAAAGTATGGGACGTCCATCATGCATTTCCAGTATCAAAATCCCAGACCCCACTCTACCAAAGCAGTCAGCCCTCAGTCAGCAGACAGCAGCATTCATGCAGTGCCCAACCCACCTGGTGTGCCCTGGTTCCCTGAGGCTGTCCCTGGCATTTGGGGACACCCATGGGCCCTGCCTCAGTCAGCAGACACCAACTCAGTATGTGCCTTCCTTGTTCCTCCCCACCCCCATGCAGCTCCAACCTGTGAGACCATCGCAGCAGCCTGAGTTTGAGTGTTTGGCCGCTGTTTTGGTTCTACGCCCATGTGTCTGTTTTGCTGGGGGAAAAGGGAGGGGAAGGATTCTCAGAAAAGGGAAGTAGATATCCTCTGCATTACTGAAAACGGAAATAAGGAATTATCAGTTTAGGGTCAGCAGAAGCCGCAGTGCCTGGCTTCCGCTTGCTGTGTTCCCCTGGAATGATTTTGTTTGGTATTGAAAGGCCTGAGAGAGACTTGAGCTCGATAAATTGTTCTGGGGTGGCCACTTTTTTTGGCAGAAAGTCCAGAGATCCCTAGGACTTTGGAAAGGGCAACCGTGAAGCACCTGAAATTGTAAATAATGTTGGATGTATGTGTATTTTTTCAGAGATGAGAGTCTCTGTCTTAAATTATAACTCAAAGAGATTCAGAGAGCTATAATTTTTTTTTTTTTTTAAAGGTTAAGAACCAGTTCCAAGGAGAGGGTGTCAAGTGTGAGTTGTGCACCTTGGCCATGGCCCTGACTTGCTAACTCCTCCAGGCTGGTGTATGTAGTGGCAATATTGGCACAAGAGTGTAAGGCGCCTAGAAGCCCATATTGCAGAAAGATAGAGAAGACAGTCCCACTTCTTCAAGTGCTAGAAAACTAGAGATCCAGAGCCTTAGGCGCCCCCACAGAAGCCCAGGCACCTGTGGAAGCTCCTGGGGCAGAAAGATGAAGGCTTCACTTCAGATGCTGGAAAGCTGAAAATCCAGAAATCAACAACCCCTGAAGTTCTGTCCTAAGGCCGCTTAGTCCTGCCCCTTCTTGAGCCTACACAAGCACTCTATTATCAGAGCATTCACTAGCTGGAATGAACAGAAATATCTATTTTACCTGTTATATTAGTCTGTGTTGCTATTAAGGAATACCTGAGGCTGGGCAATTTATGAGGGGGACCCCCCAAAAAAACAATTTGTTTATAAAAAATTGTGTATTCTTACATGTTTAAACTTTGGTTACCTTAAAAGTACTCCATGTGTTGATGCAATACACCTATCAAGATGTTTTTTTCACTGCTTAAAACAGCTTTTGAACTTGTCAATATTGATGCCTCTTAGAACTTCTGCAGGTTTTTGTTTTGCTTCTTCCACATGGGCAAAATGTTTCTCTTTGGGGACTTTTTTCATCCGAGGAAACAAAAAAAAGTTGCTCAGGGTGAGATTGAGTGAATAGGAAGGGTAGGGCATAGGAGTCATGCAGTTTTGGTCAAAAACTGCAGAATACTCAGCACAGTGTGAGCAGGTACACTTATAAATCATCCATCATGAAATGAGCAAACATGTTGAAAGAATCTCCAAAAAAAAATTCAGTGAAGCCCCTCACAGCCTCTCACAACAATGCTAGTTGGTACACTGATGCCAATGGGTTCCTAAACACTTACCTATGGGGGAAGCCTGTATTACAAGGTACTTGCCCTCCAAAAAGCTAATTCCAGGTTTTTGGGGGGTCCTCTAGTCTAAAGAAAAGAGGTTTATTTGGCTTACAGTTCTGCAGGCTGTGCAAGATGCATGGTGCTGGCATCTGCTTCTGGGTAGGGCCTCAGGCTGCTTCCGCTCATGGTGGAAGGTTAGGGGCAGCTGGTGTGTGCAGAGATCCCAAGGTGAGAGAGGGAGCAAGAGAAAGAGGAGGAGGTGCCAGTAGCTTTTCAACAACCAGTTCTTGTACTCCCACCAAAATGACAACAAGTGATTTTCATGAGGGATCTGCCCCCACACTCCAAACACCTCCCACCAAGAAATTTCAACATGAAACTTTGCGGCCGAACAAACCATATCCAAACCATAGCCCGTGGTCTTCCTCTGGATTCTAAGAGAACCCAGACATTCATGATGGTGACAAGAGAAGCCTTTTTTTTTTTTTTTGAGTTGGAGTCTCACTCCGTCGCCCAGACTGGAGTGCAGTGGCATGCTCCCAGCCACTGCAGCCTCGACCCACTGGGCTCCGGCGATCCTTCCGCCTCAGCCTTCCGAGTAGCCGGAATTACAGGCACATGCTACCATGCCTGGCTGATTTTTTTTTATTTATTTACTGTAGAGATGAGGTGTCACCAAGTTGCCCAGGTGGGTCTCGAACCTGCGGGCTCAGGCAATCCACTCACCTCGGCCTCCCAAAGCGCTGGGATTACAGGCTGAGCCACCGAGCCCGGCCAAGAGAAGATATTTTTAATGAACTCCCAAGGGGCTGTTAACCTGTGTTCAACATGTAAGTGTTGACCTTCCAACTTTGGTTCTTGTTTCTCCTCATATTTTTCACTCTGAGTGACCCAATCCAAATCCTGGCTTCCAGTGACCTCTCGGTCTATGTTATCAGCACTCCTCTCTTTCCTTCTGCACTCTAGACCTGCCGATTTACCAGGCCCCATAGACATCTCATTGTGGTCATCCCATAGGCCCATTGAACCACTGAGTCTAAGACTGAACTTATCAGATCCGTACCACCTCCCAACCATTCTTTCTCCTGAGGTTTTTATCTTGGTGAATGGTACGAAAATTGATCCAGATTCTCAAGGGTTTCTTTCATCTACCCACCACATCACTGCCTCCTCAACCTAAACGAGCTCCAAAGAGACTCTGTTTTCATATCTTGATGATCTTATATCCTAAGTGACTAGAAAAGCATCCTTCCTCTCTGTTCCTCATCTTGCAGTCCCTGATCACTGTAATTACTAGCTGGTCTTCTCACTCTTCGGCTCATCTTCCTCATTGCTCCCAGAATGATCTTTCTAAAGTACATATTGAGTAATGTTATTTCCCTGCTTAAATTGTTTAATTGACCTCCAGTACCCTTTTGACAAAATCCAACTTCTTGGCATGACCTGCAGGGCCCTGTCGACCTGACTCCTGGTCTTTTCAGCCTTCTGTCTCACTACGCTCCTGGCACATTGCTTCATCAAAGCCAATAGCCCATTTCCATCCATCTTCTAGACTTTGTATGGGATATTACACTTCATTGCAGCCGTTTTGAGTGGGGATCTTATAAAAAAACAATTATGCTTCTAACTTCCAAGTCACGTAGCAACAGACATCCTCACACAACTCTGTGTCCTCTGCTCTATTCCTAATATCAGTGCTGAATCCCAGGCCCTCCCTGAACTCAAGCCTCATTTCTGAGCTTCACTTCCCCCACACCATGCCTTACTCTTGTCTCCAGACCCTACCCCCTCTCTGATACATACTCTAGGAACTGGGGACAGTGATGGGTGATGTTTGGGTATGGGGCTAGGGAGGGGTGAGGTCCAGGGATAGACGTAAGAATTGGGGATGTTGCGTGCACATTTTGATAGCAATCAGTGGTTTTGTCTGTTAACAGGACTGTTTAATCATGGCTAAGTAAAATGGCACCCGCAATTTGACCATTTTGTCCTGTCATGCATTGTTCTTATAGATAATGCACTGCCAAGTCTTCTTCCCTGGATTACCTTAGAAGCATGACCCCAGGCTCTGTCTCCTAAGGCAGCGGTCCCCAACTTTTTTGGTATCAGGGACTGGTTTTGTGGAAGACAATTTTTCCACAGACTGGGGGTGATGGGGAATTTGCAGTCAAACCTCACGGCTAATGTTAATCTGTATTTGCAGCCACTCCACTGTGCTAGCATCACCACCTCAGCTCCACCTCAGATCATCAGGCATTAGATTCTCATGAGGAGTGTGTAACCTAGATCTCGCGCATACACAGCTCACAGTAGGATTCATGCACCTATGAGAATCTAATGCCTCGGCTGATCTGACAGAAGGTAGAACTCAGTTGTGATGCAGATGTAAATACAGATGAAGCTTTGCTCACTGGCTGCCACTCACCTCCTGCAGTGTGGCCTGGTTCCTAACAGACCATGGACTGGTACAGGTCTGGAGGTTGGAAACCCCTGTCCTAAGGAATCTTGCCTAAGATACAGCCCAACCTGCCACTGTCTCCCTAGATAATTATGAGCCAGTGAAGGTAGAAGAGGGCAGAGTACCACACGTCAGGGAGTCTCGAGAGCATGGGTGCACCGGGCTCACCTGGGAGTCCAAGGCTTCAGTTATGCATCCTCTGCCCTTCTTCATCCATAGAGCACCAAGTGGCATTGGCCACCCTCATTTAGGGAACCGGGCAGACGAACCCCTTAGTAGAAAAAGATCAATCATTTGGCACCTGTGAACTAGTCCTTGTGCAGGCTTGCCATCTGTTCTGTGATTTCCTGCTTTTTAAAATCCGAAGGCAGGTGCAGTGCCTCACACCTGTAATTCCAGCTGTGGGAGGCCGAGGTGGGAGGGCTGCTTGAGCCTAGGAGTTCGAGACCAGCCTGGGCAACATAGCAAGACCTTGTTTCTATAAAAAAATAAAAAAAATCATCTGGGTGTGGTGGTACAGGCCTGTAGTCCCAGCTACTTGGGAGGCTGAGGCAGAAGGATCACCTGAGCCCAGGAGGTCAAGATTGCAGTGAGTGAACCGTGATCATGCTACTGCTCTCTGGCCTGGGTGACACAGTGAGGTGCCAACTCAAAAAAATAAAAATAAGAAATAAAAATCCTAATAAAAATCAAACATATAGCCGGGCTCGGTGGCTCAGTCTGTAATCCCGCGCCTTGGGAGGCTGAGGTGAGTGGATTGCCTGAGCCCGCGGGTTCGAGACCCGCCTGGGCAACTTGGTGAGACCTCATCTCCACAATAAATCAAAAAAAAAAAATCAGCCGGGTGTGGTAGCGCATGCCTGTAATTCCAGCTACTTGGAAGGCTGAGGCGGAAGGATCGCCGGAGCCCAGCAGGTCGAGGCTGCAGTGGCCGGGAGCGGCCACTGCACTCCAGTCTGGGCGACAGAGTGAGACTCCAACTCAAAAAAAAAAAAAAAAAATGAAGATGCACCTTTTCAGATGTCTGATGGCCATTTGGATAGTGTCTGTTGTAATGTAACTCAAGAGTTGTTTTGTTTTTTTTTTTTGATCCCATCTTTCCATGGAATTATTTGTCTGTCTTGCCAATTTGCAGAACTTGTTTGCATCTTCCAGATACAAGCCCTTTCTATAATATGTGTGATTGCAGATAAACATACTCTACTCTATACTGGCGTCTTCACTCTGTTTCGATGAACTGAATTTCTTAATTTTGATGCAATCCAGTATATCGTTTTTAAAAGGATTAGTGCTTTGGGGATCCTACTTGGAAAATCTTTCCCTACTAAGGGCCGTAAAGATATTCTATGTTTTACTCTAAAAAGTGCATTGCGTTACATTTTGCATCACATATATTTTCCATCAGGAACTGATGTTTCTATATAATGTGATATAGGGGTTAAGGGTGTATTTGTTCATTTTTTAAGATCCCCAAGTTAACTACCTAAGACTAATTTAAAGTTCTATGTACCACTCCTCTTCCCAAAAGGCAACGACCCTTTCTGACGAAACAACAGTATATAATAGTAAACCAAAGAGGAGACCCCAGCTAGGGAAGAAGGAGTCAGAAGCTATCAAATATTGAATAGCGATCAGTGTGATTTCACATCTACACACACACACACACACACACACACACACACATATATACCTCTATGAGCTAGATTTTTTCATCCCCGTTTTATAAATGAGGATAATAAAAGAAATAAACAAGCTTGCCCTTGGTTACATAGTTAATAAAGGGTAGGAGGAGGATTCAAATTCACATCTTATCGAACTCCAACAGCCATACGTTCTCACCATTCCATATGCACATAGCAAAGGAAACAAGTAAGGAAGTCATGATTATCCACTAGGATTTAGATCAAAACCTACTTTCTCTAAGACAACCAGCTGCCGTCTTATCGGCTGGGCACCATCCATACCATACTTCAAATTCTCCAGATCAATAGGCAGGCAACTGGATGGATTGACTGTATCCAATCAGACTTACTTTTTTTTTTTTACTAATAGCTACAGTAACTGGATTGATCCTGCCATGGTCTAGTTATTTCAGATAGAAAGACAGTCTCTGGGACTGAATTATGTAGCCTGAGGAGTCTCTCTGATAAATAAATTAACACCGTATTTGTCACTAACCCCATTTGCATTTGAATGAACTTTTCAGTCCTCTCTCAGCAAGAAAGGAAGACCCCATACACAACCGGGTCTCTGGACCCCTTTTGCAACACAGGGCAAAGATTAATTTCTCTGAAAGTGACCCTGAAGAAAAAGCATCACTTGCCTAATTGTTGCGAAAATCTTTTTTATCTTGTGTTTTCCTAAGCCCTCTTTCCACAAACACATTAAGAGGCCATTGTTGCTTATGTTCTCATCCATTTAGGAGGCAAGAAGCCTGGGACTGGGCAGCCTTTTCACGAGGTAGGCTGGCAGCAGAGAGGCCCCCAGCAGCACCCGGCTTGAGTGTTCCTTTGAACCACGCGGTGCATCAGGGGGGTGCCTGGCGTTAGAACGCAAACGTTTCCTCTCCTTCAGCACGTTGCTTCTGTCCACTGGAAGGCAATTTCTCTTCTCTTGATGTTAATATTCTAAACAAACAAACATATTACATCAATCCAATCAATACATTCTGAAGCCCATGACCATCAAATTTATGGAAATGTATTTTGTACATCTTCAATGTTCAGCTAAAAAAAATCGATGAAAATTCATTATCTAGTATTTCAACTGCTACTCACTAGAGAAACTGTTAGAAATAAACCTCTCCAAAGGAAAAAAAATTAAACTGTCTCTCACAATTGCTAATTATTGATATTTACTTCCAAAAACAGTATACCTGGTGGGCAATTATTGGTAATTAAATCTATAATAGATCATCTCCAAAGGAAAAGAAATGTTAAATTGTTAGAGTGAGACCTTGTGTATACATTGGTGACCATTTCAGTGAATGTTAAGATTTTAAGAGCTAGGCACTGGTTCAAAGTTCTTGGCTACTGTCTCTACATATTTATTTAGTTTAAAAATGAATATTTAGGTACCAAGATAATTACTATTAAAATGAAAGGAGACACCTATAGACTTTACCTTTGACACGCTTTGAATCTAGCACAGGTTAGACATAGATAAATTTCCAATAGACAGGTTTTAGGAAGCTTTCAGACATTTTACTGCAGGTCAGATGGCAGTCTAGCCTACCCCCTTGGCAAATCTTCATCACATGCAAGACAAGGATGGCAGCATAGAAAAGAAAATAGGCCACCTTTTGGTCAAGGAGTTTGTGGATTGCAAATGCCTAACAAGTCTCTTGCAGGAAAACCCCCTCCCCTTGTCTCCCATCTAGTCCACCACAGGGCATCAATCATGTGACTAGCCTACCCATCTGCCTGCTGTCCATCACCTGACATCAGGCCCTGTGCTCATCTGCCCCTTCATGATGACATGGAGCAGACCACCATACAATCACCTTAATGACCACCCCCCATCCAACGGAGGGGTTAAAAGCATTCGACCACAAGCAGGCATTTTGCCATTGTCGGGCCATTGCTAACCCATTGTCAGACCATCACCGCCATTGCCTTGCTAGACTCTGGTTTGGTCATTTGCTCTTTAAGCTATGGCTGTCATGTTCCCTGGCTTGGTCCCCTACCCTGCCTTGGGGAGGTGAGTCTCCTCTTTCCCTCTCTAATTTACGTTCTAAATACACTATATTTTCTAATCTAACTTCAGTGCAATTCTTTGCATCTTTCATGGGGCATCAGATCGCACACCGACACCCACACCCCCAGCAGGCCTGACTTAACATAAGTAAGGAAAAAGTAAATACCATAGCAACCTGAAGTATGCCAAATTAAAACAAAAACGTATGCAAAACCCTTTCCACCCCCACCCAAAAAGATGGTCATATAGTGTAGGCATTTTATATATAAACATTGCAAGTGTGTCTTTTAGATAAAGACACTGGGGCAAAGAGAATGATCTATCATCGTCTAGTCTGTCAGGGCTGCTAATCCAGGCTTGAGACACCTTCAAGACCTGTCCTTTTCCATTCACTAGGAGACTTCTCTATACAACAATTCCATCTAAATGTATTTGAATTTTTTTAAACCATCTATTATCTTAAGCCAGGGCCTCTTTAAATATGGTGCATCTGCTTAGAACCTCAATGGTTCCAAAATCTATTGACACACAATCATAAACATTTATGAAGAGAGTTTCTATACATGTATTCACTCAACAAACATTCGTCGAGCGTCTCCTATGTGCCAGGCACCATGAACAGCACTGGGAACACCGCAATGAGTAAGAAACATAGCGGCCTTTAAAGAACTCAAGATGTAGCACAGACAGCAATGGCTGAAGGAAATAGCATGCATTCTGGAGAGGTCCCTAACTCCATTTGGAGTGCTCAAGGGAGCACTTTCAGGGGAATCTTTTGGGAGTTGACAATGATAGATCTGAGTTTTAAATAAGAGGTGAGAGTTCTGTCTGATGGATAATAAAGGCTGAGTATTCTGGGAAGCAAGGGCCGCATGATCAACATCAGAGAGGCTTGAAACACCTGGGACTCACTAAAGAAATAGCACACACACAGATATATTCTTTTAGTCTGACGGCTCAGAGGTGTAGCGTTAGAAGATCATGAAAGGTTGCAGATTATGAAATTTGCTGGCTAGGCTATCAAGTTCAAATTTATCTCAGGGCAATATGAAGCCACTGAAAGGTCTGAAGCAGAAGAATAACACGATAAGATTGAATTTTAAAAGAAATCACTCTGGCTGCCTTGAAAGGGATAAATTGGAAGGGGAGGAGGAAGAGAGTGAAAGTCGAGGAAAATCAGTCAGAAGTTTCTTAACAACAGTGGGGCGGGAAGGCTGGTGCAGACGTTTAATAGATGGGAACTAGCTGGGCTCGGTGGCTCAGCCTGTAATCCCGCGCCTTTGGGAGGCTGAGGTGAGTGGATTGCCTGAGCCCGCGGGTTCGAGACCCACCTGGGCAACTTGGCGAGACCTCATCTCTACAATAAATCAAAAATCAGCCAGGCGTGGTAGCCTGCGCCTGTAGTTCCAACTACTTGGAAGGCTGAGGCAGAAGGACCGCCGGAGCCCAGCAGGTCAAGGCTGCGGTGGCCGGGATTGGCCACTGCACTTCAGTCTGGGTGACAGAGTGAGATTCCAACTCAAAAAAAAAAAAAAATAGATGGGAACTGGTGGCTGTCGGCGACTGACTCCACAGTGCAGATGAAGAGGCAGAATCAGGGAAGCCTGCGGTCTCTTGTTGAAGTCCACCATCGGATGGTAACGTCAACATCAATGGGTGAACATAGGATAAACAAGGAGGGTGAGTGAAAAACCAGTCCAGCTTGGAAAGTTGAGTGCAGGGTGCATATGTGGAATGCCTTCAGTGACTCCACAGAGGTGGCAGGAAGGTGGAGGAGGTGGGCTGAAGACCCAGCCTGGGTGATAATAAGAGTAGAAACAGGAAGTCAAGTGTGACAGCCCTGTGGGAGGAAAGGGCTGCCACATGAATTGCTCAAACATGGGCTCAAAGAATCGGAAGAGAAAATGGAGTCCCAGAGGGAGTCTGACGAGGGAGGTGTGGGGGTTGAGGCCCCAGAAATCAGGGGATGGGGGAGCGGGGACTGCAGGCCCTCCAGCCTGTCAGTGCATAATCTTTCTTGGTTTACTTTCAGTAAGTACTCTATCTAAAAATCAACACCGTTTATTGGTTGAAACTTGGAAAATAGAGAACTTCACACACCAGAAAATGTAACTCCCACAATTCTAATCCTCCCAAATAACCACTCCACACACTTTTTCTGGTCTTTCAATGACACGCTTCTATTTAAGCTGCAGCCACTTCAAAAAAAATACTGAAAGATTCAAGTTGGGAAAGAATGGCTTTTATTTAAGTTTTTTGGTTTTTTTTTTTTTTTTTGCAGTTGACTTTTATACTTCTATATATTAATATACACTTTTAGTTTTTTTGAGAAAAATGCATTTATCATTTTGATGTTGAATATGGAAGAGCAATAAACATTTTGACAGGATTACATGGCAAGTGAATTTTGTTTTCTTTCTGTAGGAAATTGTTGTTATGATGGATTAATTAATTGCTTAAAATCTGTCTAAAATACGTGAACATCAAAAAGTATGGTTTTAAATTCTGGGAGACCAAACTTCAAAGGAAGCAACTTTTCAGTTTTTCTAACTCATCAAGCTTTATGTCTTTCAACCAGAATTGGGAGGGCCAATTTCAGTACGAAAGTTGGTGCTGATTTTTGCCATATACCCACTACTTTGGGTCTTTCATTGTTTTTTACCATTTTGTTTGTTTTTGTACCTTTTCCAGTCTAGTGATCTATCTCCAGGCACTTTTAAGGAAAACTTTTATTTATTTATTTTTGAGAAAGGATTTCACTCTGTCACACAGGCTGGAATGCAGTGGCACAATCATAAGCTCACCTCAGTCTCAAACTCCAGGGCTCAGATGATTGTCCTGCTTCAGCCTCCAAAAAACCTACTAAGTAATTGATACTCTCATTATATAAGTAACTGAGAAATTTGAGATATCAGACACACACCGCCACACCCAGGTAACTCTTCTTTTCTTTTCTTTTTTGTTTTGAAGAGACAGGGTCTTGTTATGCTGCCCCGGCCTCAAGCAATCCTCCCACCTCAGTCTCCCAAAATCCTGGGATTACAGGTGCGAGCCACCACACCTGACCTTTCAAGGGACAATTTTAGCTTATATATCAAGCATAAAATTAAGCTAAAGTCTACAAAAACAGACGAAGTCTAGTCTAATTTGAGAGTCTACAAGACTGTTGGCTGTGGCCGTCTGCAGCTCGAGGAAGCCTTCAGTGCATTTGGCTCGGTACGAGCAACCCTTTGGCTTTTCCTGGAGTGGACTCAGTAAGACAGGTAGGTGTGCAGGACCAGGATGGAGAGTAAAGGTCGACCCAGCTCAACTTCCAAACTGGCTCCCAGTTTCTCCAGGTTTTGCGTGGCACAGTCTATGTTTGCCTGAAGATGCACTCACGTGCAGACTTCAGGATTTCTGGGAAGGAAGAGATGACCTTCCACAGAAAGCCAACTCTCTTTTTCATGGACATAAATTACCTGGCAGGCGGTATACCTCCTTGAAGTAAGAACAAGTTCTGAAATACATCTTATGCGGTATTATTTCAGAAAACTCACCTACCCATTAAGTTTTTTCAATTGTACCTGAAAATAACAATGGCAGAAATAGCTATGTCTTTTTATTTTAAAATCCTGCAATGCTTTGAGTGAAGCAGTGAACGTCTTCAGGACCCTGGCTAAATCCCATCGCCAGATCTCAGACAGAGCTTTTCAAATCTACATCATCTCCAGGCAAAGGCAATTAATTGTGCTTGTCGGTAAGCAGAGGAGGCAATTTTTGTCATTTAATAGGCACCGATTGGAACAAACCCTGAGATGCACTGAGGGTTTTTTCCTCCGTGTGTAAATCAGCACATGGTACACGTTGTTCTGAACCAGATACATTTTGCTATGTTCCTTGAAGCAGAATAAACAATACCAAAAAAAGAACCAAATTACTTGTCCCTGCAGCCTTCAGCAAGTGTTTCATCCGGGAGCAAACTAGGACCCTTCAAAAGTAAACGCATCCAGAATTCAACAGGTTTTAGTCTTGCATCTAATAACAGCCAACATCTCCTTGGAGCTGCAAATGGGTGGTCCTATCAGACAAAGGAGGAGAACAGGCACCCTGTCCAGAGAACCCCCAAACAACATCGATTTCAGCAATGAACACAGTCTGAAAAATAAGGAGTAACATTCTCCTGAAAGTGTCCAGTTTGACAGGGTGTGACGTGGTAATCCCAGCACTTTGGGAAGTTGAAGTGGGAAGAATCCTTGAGCCTAGGAGCTTGAGACCAGCCTGGGCAGCATAGTGAGAGACTTTGTCTCTACAAAACAACCACCACCACCACCACAAAAAATTACCAGTGAGTCCTGACGGCATGCTCCTGTAGTCCCAGCTACTCAGAAAGCTGAGACCGAAAGATCGCCTACGCCCAGCAGGTCGAGGATGCATTGAGCTGTGATCGTGCCACTGCACTCCAGCCTGGGTGACAGTGAGACCCTGACTCAATCAATCAATCAAGCGATCCATAAGTTAAATTTACCAAGTCAATATTTTAAAAATATACACCTTCCCATTAACATTTATTCCTATACATTTTCCGTGGAACACAAAATCCAAGGACACTGAACTGTTGCCTACATAGCTGTTTGAACTCTGGATCTTTTTTTTTTCTTTTTTTGAATTCTGGAGTTGAAAACTGAATTTAAAATAAAAGATCAAAACAGAATTTTCTCTTTCATGATAAGCAAGCTCAGGCTCAAAATAAGTTACACTCTGCCGTCATGCCATTTAAAAGCCGGGGTGGAATGTTGTGTGGAGCTTGTGTCTGAGTTTAAGTCCAAGAACCTGGGTCTTATACAGAGAATTGCACACTGTGTGTGCGCACACACACGCACACACGTGCACGCACGTGCACACACGCGAGACACGATGGCTCATCCGTCCTGCTAATTGTCCTGCAACACTGCCGTTTCTACCTCCCAACCACATGCTGGGGCTTCCTGGAGCCCTCAGCCATGTGGTGCGACAAGGCCTGTCTGGCCTGCAGAGACCTTTCTGTCTGGGTCAGTACCATTCTGTCTAGACAGGGAGAGACCATGTGTTTTTGTTGTTATTCTCGATCCCAGAAGCATCTCCCCGCGGTGCTCTGCTGAGGCTTCCTTTTCAAAATGTTGAATGGCAAAAGGGCTTGTTGCAGAAACCCTGGAAGGTCAAATTGTGATCCCACAGCACACGGCAGTTCCTCCTTGATCTGCCCTCCCCCAGAGTGAGTGGCCGGGGCCACTGCAGTTATCTGTGAGAGAGGGCGGTTTGCTTGCAAAGGATGAACGAAATTCTGCCTGCCTCCTGGGGAAGGAGAGGGGGCTTGGCCGTCCACAGAGGCAGAGCCAGGCTTTAAAACACTGTTGCTATAAAGAGCTCAGCGGTCCACGGTTCCCAATTAGGCTGGCTATAAAGGCACAAGCTTTAACCTCCAAAGTCAAAATCTTAGATACGCAGGGCGATCCCAAGAAACATTAAACATCAAATAGAAATATTATAATCCGCACAAAGCTTATTACTATGCAGGTGTTAACCCAGGAGTTCAAAGGTACCTCTTCTATTTAATGAAGGGAATTAGTTCAATAAAAGTTTATACGCTACATGTTTTCCATATTGTATGTGCTTTCTTTATAGGATGTGTTATTCTACTTGCTATAATGAAAGCTTCAAAGGACAAAAATGCCCTGTGGCCAACAGATTTTTCCAGATCAGACACCACGGGACACATAACTTTTGTGATTTTTTGACTGTACGTAGTGAAAGAAGTTTTATTTTGGCTTTCACTGTGCTAAAAAAAAAAAAAAAACAGAACTCCATTTCTCAGACATTTTAAAGTATCTATCAGGAAAAGGAAACAATAGCCTTGTTGCTATTGTCCTAAGTTTCTGTGTCAACGAACTGACTAATATTCCCTAAAAGGTGCATTTTGAAGAGCCATTTTGCATTTCTTTGTAAGAAGTCTTACTATGGCTTACAGGGAGCTGAAAATAAAACCTTATTGTATACAGCCCTCAAAAAAACAAATTTTAGAGTCACGTTTTACTGATTTATTTAGGGAAAAAGAGACACATCTGTATCCTTTCAAGTCTGGAAAATATAAAAAGTGGGGCCCAATGCGGTTCTAGTGCATCTAATTTCTTTTCTACATTTGCAAAATTGATTTGGAAATTCAGAGTGGCTTAGCTAGTGGCCTGTGTTGATGTGTTTTCATGCTTTCCTGCTCCTCAGTGGTGATGTGCCCCTGTGGCCTCATCTTCTCAGGCCGTCACTGCACACATGTTAAGTGAGTCACCATGGGTCTGATCAAATATTCAGCATGTACTAAATATTTGCTCCCTGCAGACGTTAAAATGAGGTCATTTGATTTTTTGGCTTTTATTTGACTGATTAAAATACTACTACTACTACTACTAATATAAACAAGGGAAGATATGGCTAGGACCCAAGATTATGGGACACGTTAGGGTTGATAGGAAAATTTCTAATTTTTTTGTGTTCAAACCCTATACGTATTAAACATTCTTGTTTCCTGTTTTTTTTCCATTTCTTTCTCTTTTTTTGAGTTGGACTCTCACATCATCACCCAGACTAGAGTGGGATGGCACACTCACAGCCACCCCAGCATTGAACTTCTGGGCTCCAACGATCCCTCCACATCACCCTTCCAATTAGCTGGAACTACAGGCAAGCGATACCACACCAGGCTATTTTTTAAAATTATTATTTATCGTAGAAACGAGGTCTCACCAAGTTGCCCGGACTGGTCTCGAACCCACAGCCTCAGGCAATCCACTCGTCGTGGCCTCCCAAAAATGCTGGAATTACAGGCTGAGTTACTGAGCCTGACCTCTTGTTTCTATCAAACCTGAAAAAGAGGCATATTAAATTGTATAATTATTTTGCACTTTGCTGTCATTAAATTGCAATAATAAATAAAAAGTGATGTGAGAGAGAAAAAATAAAAGAATGAAAGAAAGAAAAAAAAAGCAAGCAAGGAAGGAGAGAGAGAAAGTGGAAATATTTAACAAGCAATGCTGTCCAGGGTTCTCTGTTCATCCAGAGAGCGAGTTCTTAGGTAGTTGCTGCAATTTCTGTCAAATAAGATGAAAGCTTAAGGATCCAGTGCAGTTTCAAACTGCCTCTTAATTTGGCATCTCTTAGGGTGTCTTGAAGAAAATATCAATTTAACTGACAGTTTTGAAAGAAAGTGGGTATCATGATATTTAAAATTTCCAAATATTAGCTCATACTCATGACTGTCTTAGAACATGTTGTGCTAAACGTAATCTCATATCCTGAGAAACTGAGTCAGAAAGTGGGCCTAGGTTATTTGCATAAAGGCATGGAAACTTTTTTTAAAAAGTCATTTTGGAATTCCAGTATTAGAGAGCATATTATCTTTTAATCATGATGTGTGAACCAAAATTTCCATGGCTTATCCAGAGATTTCTTTCCTTCCTCTCGTTTTAATAATAAATTTCCCAGGAAATTGCCCAATAACTGGCACATAAGGGAGACAGATGTTCCAGGAAAAGAGCAATTTTATTTTATAAGCCATCTTTTAACACATGCATGTAAAGTCTCCTAAATTGTCTAAGAGCAGCAAAGCTGAATGAAAGGTAGAGCCATCACAGAGTTTTAAAAATGTGATGCTGCACAAAGCTAATATAATGTAATTATGTGTGCTTCTGAAGATCAAAATGTATCGATAAAAAGAACCTGGAGTCTCTAGAGTATTGGTGGGTAATGATGGGTAGTGAGGGGTAATCTTCCCCAAGAACAATTTCTCCAACTCCACTGTTCTGTCACCCCAGATGACTCCGATCACGTTGAAAAAAAAAGTCATTTTGTTTCTCTGATTATAAAAGCAAATGAAAATTTTAGAAAAAAGGGGAAAACACAAAAGACGAAATTTCTCACAACACCATCACCTGGATAGAGCCAATGTTCATTTGTCTTATTTATTTCTGGCTCATTCTTTTTTTTCTTCTATGCAAGGGAAATGAGAAGAATATGTTGAAAAATACATGAATATAAATATGTTGAGTTTCTCCCATTTTCTTTCATGAGGTTGTCTCTGTAGTCATCAAAGAAACACACAGCCGCCTTAAGGAAATTAAGATTTTATATCAGAGATGTCCAGAGAGAGATGCAGCTTCAGACATTCCCAATGGGATTTTTTAATCTTTTTTACCCCAGGAGACACAGCTGAAAAATAGAAGGATTTTGTTTGTTTTGATCTCAGACTCAGAGGGGTCAGTCATTCACACTTCTTGGCTCATGGGACATTTTTGTAATGATTCTGAGTGGCAATAGGCTTTCTAAATTCCACTATCTTCAACAAATATGGTGTCCTCTGTCCATTGATGCAGCCACTGGAATCAGACCACCAGAGCAGGTTCCTGGCCCCCACCTGCCACTCTGAGAGTTGGTCTCTACTGCATACCCTGGTTTCTCTTTGGCTTCACAGAGTTGCTTTCTCTGAGGCCAAAGAAACCACTTCCTCCTCTTAGTCCATCCACACAGAGGGCCATGGAGGCTTTCTGCAGTGGCTGGCCCCAGACCCACTTTCCACACTTGGGGGGTTTTTCCAAATCAACGTGTTTCAAGCTCCATGTTTGGAAACAGTCTCTCTATTCAAGTCACCTCAGTTTTGCTATGTGAGGAAGCCCTTGGTTTCCCGGGGAAGATCTTGGCAGACACAGAGAGCAACCGTGGGAGTCCTGATTTCACCTACAAAGCACAAACTTCTAAGGGGGGACAACGTAACTGAAAAGTGAGGGCGCATCAAAGACAGGAGGACCCTTCTCCACCTTCTGGAATGAACTTCTTGGGACAAACGTGTGTACAGAGTCAACCTGACTAGTTAAGAAATCAAAGAATTGCACTCTGACACCATAGGACCCAGTTTTCACGCTCAAGCTCTCCTGGGTCTCAGTTCATACTTTGGTATGCCATCATGGCTCTATCCTCTCTCTCTCTCTCTCTCTCTCTCTCTCTTATCCATTTATCTAATTACTTATCTATCTTCCTATCCTCTCTATTCAACACAAAATATTTAAGAATGGTATATATTATAACCGGCATTGCTATCATGGAATTTTGAACCCTGATTTTTTTTTTTACCACAAATTGTGAAACTTTTCATTGTATAATGACTGTGAATTGGCTTAGTTTTAATTTGTTGGACAGCATAGTTATAATCAAGTTCACAGTCTAACTAGCATACACAGTTACTTTGTTTAAAGGCCATAAATAAGTAAAGAGGTTTTTTTGTTTGTTTTCTTTTTCTACTGACATCAATCTTCACAACATTCAAAGGAGTCCAAAAAGCCCTGAAAGCCTCAAATAGCTACTAGGAGGTTTGATCAACTGCCTTTTCTCTCTTCCAGATGTGCAATACCTGTTAAAATAACAAGACTCATCTGAACACATCAACCTAACAGTAGACCTATTTAATAACAAAATACATTTGAATACTTTCAACTGATCTTATTCTTGATTGATTGTTCTTTTGGGGATCTTGGTCTAGTTTGGACTTGTACTGTGTATAACTCCCCCAAATCATGCCACTAAATAATATATAAACACAATTTTTGTTGTAATGTTGCAGGCTTCATAGAAATACACTGCATTTATATGCAGAAAAATTTGTTATACAAATTTTTATAACATACAGAGGGTACCAAAAATATATACATATTTAAAGAAAGGAAAAAATTGCATTAAAGTTGTGATACCCAATATATGCCAACAACAAAAGATGGATACAAGTCACATTAGACACGTGCAATTACAAGAGATGCTCTGAGTGGTTGCCATCAGCATCCAGACACTTCTGATTATGGGTAAACTAAAATTAATACATAGATAGCCTCTCTTAAAATGTGTATACATTTTTTTGTCACCCTGATATATGTTTGCATGTAACTCTGATTATTTCTGTAGGATCATGATCCAAAACAGTCGCTTAGAAAAATGGTGTTTATCCCTCACCCCAGTTCTCCCAGCGATTACATCTTAAATAATCACAGTAAAGATATAAACATTAGAAAAAATAACATTGATATAATGCTGTTATTTAATCACATACGTCATGCAAATTTCACTGATTGTTTCACTAATGTACATTTTTGGTTTAAGATATAATTCTGAATCACGTGTTTATTGCATTTGGTTCCCATGGCCCATTAATCTTTAACCTGAATAGTTCCTCCACTTGTCTTTCAAGACCTTGATGCTTTCATGGACTCTTGGCTGGATATTCTATACAATGTCACTTACTTTAGTTTGCTGACATTTTCTCATAACAGAATTTTAGTTTTGCATTGGTGGCACAAAAGATGTATTCCTGACACATCACACCATTACTGATAATTTGACTCATGTGGTTTCTGCCTTATTTATGCACTGGGAAAGAAATCTGTCTTTGTAGATCAGTTTTCCCATTTAAAACATGGAGAAGAAATGATAGAAATAGAAAATCAGCCTTTGGTAGACATTGTGAGTGGTGGGGTCTACCAGGCATCCCCACCAACAGAGATATCTGAATTTTCAGTGGAATTCTAATTAATAACATAGACAAAAATAGAAAATTCCATTTGGCAAACGCCACAGTAATCATTGTTTCAAGCAAAAATCATCACCAGATGCTAAAATTAGCACAAAATATGGGAAACAAGGTATTTATATATCTCAAATTATCTCTCTGCATGATATTTATTGATGACAAAGGAGAGATAGTAACTTAACAGCAGAAAAACACCACAACACCACAATCTATTTTTATAAGTATTCTCAGTAGGAAAACGTCATTAACACAATAAATGATGTTGTTTCATTTGAAAGGAGAGAGAGACATGTTTAGCATATGTTGGTTACATGTTTTTTTCTCTAATACGTTTTCCGTCCCTTTCTTCTCCATGTTTTATTGTTTCGCCCATTGATTGACACAATGTTTTTATGCATGAAGTTCATCCATCTACTGTTTGTCATATCTGTTGCAGTTTTCCCTAGGTGGTTGTTTCCTTTTTTAATATTGTTAATGTTGATTTATGACACAGAGAAGGTTTTCATGTAGTTGAAAGCATTGATTGTCTCCCTTGTGTTCTCTTCCATTGCTTTTGTGATTATAATGTTCTTCAACTTCCTTGAGAAAAGAAAAATATTTCCTCAGCATTCTCTACCATACGAAATGGTAAACACTGCCTTATTTTCCCCTCAAAGGACAAGGCAGAGTTTCAGAAAAAAATGTAGCATGCAATCCTTCTGTTTTTCACAACCTTGTGAGCCCGTTCTTATTATCTATTGTTTCCAAAGAATGTCGGTGTGTTTCTCGTTTATGTATTTAGTTCACTGATCCATGCACTAGGCCAGAAGTGATTTGTCAATGGAAGCTTTATGTCTGGACAAAAATGGACCTTGCAACTCTTCTTTCTCAGAAATTTCCTCTTTTATTTCATACGGTTGATGTTTCTAGAAAAACGTAGAATCAAAGTGCCAATAACCCTCACCCCCCATCTCAAGTTTCCCATGGGCATTTTGATGGAAATTGAACTAAACCTACAATATAAGCTAATTTTGAGAGGAAAGAAGACCCTTGTCATACAGTTTTCAGAATTTTCAGCTTACATTTATTTAAGTTTTCTTTATGTCTCTTTGGGAAAGGTAGCAGGTTTTGTGATATTAATAATTTTGACAACTGGCATGATAATATAGAACGTACTAATATGTTTTATGTGTTAATTAATTAAATATATATGTCACAAAAGTAAAAATATACCCTCCTTTACCCAATAATTAGACTAATTAAATGATGCATATTTCAAAATGCATACCATGTGATATGCTTAACATAACTTTCTCTGAAGTCATCATAAGAATTTCCAAATTATTTTTTGATATTTTGAAAATTGTATCCATAATTTTTTTGACATGACTGTCACCAGCTAAATGATGACCCAGTCAGTGTCAGAATTTGACTGAGAACTGCATCAAAGTCTTCCAAAACTACTCTGTTGAATCAATAGTCATCAGATAGCTTGTAGTTTAAGCAGAGAATTTACATTATCATCAATGTGTTTCATCACGCTGCTGAATGCTCTCCCAGATTCTTTTCCCAAAAAAAAACCAATTAGTTCAAAATGTTTGTTAGTCTCGGTATACAGTTTGAGATTCATATGTAATAAACATCTCTGCTATCAAAGTCACAAACATCCCTTATCAGCATATTCCATTCATATTCTATTCCTATGTTGACTTAATTTAATTAGTTAGTTCACTTTCCATCCAAGGAGATTTGCAAGAATATGTCAGCCTGAATAACTGAAAACATGTCTTTATTGTTAAGCCAAAAAGAGTGATATCATTTTCAGAATGAGTTCTACTAAAGTCAACTTTCAAATTTTTATATAATTTTCAAACTGTTTTGGCAACCCCAGCACTCCTGTACTATACTCTTGTTGACACCCAAATATTTTCCCAGCATTCCTTATTTCAGTCACTATGTCTTCAAATATATGATTCAATTTTCTCTGATGTTTATTTGGCACATGGGTAAAATAGGAAATTCATCAGAACTAGTGGTAAAGTGATTTACTTAGTGTATATTTATCAGAACCAGTGGTAAAATGATTTACTTAATGTATATTTATTTGTAGAGATGAGGGTATGCTATGTTGCCTAGGCTGGTCTTGAACTCCTAGGCTCAAGAAATCCTCCTGTTTTGACCTCCCAAAATGCTCACAGCTCAGCCATAGGTAGGTATAGCAAATTAGACTTTGCCAAACTTAAATATGTCTACATGTTTTTAAGTTCTCACTGAAACGTCAGACTTTCTTCATGTATATATTCTAATATAATCTCTACAAAACCTAATAAAATTTTATCTTAAATATTACTCTTTGAAATATTTTTCCATATACCAGAAATAGGGTTTGATTTTTTTTCTCAGATGACATTCCCTGCAGCTCCCCGAGATCACCAAAAAACATTACTAACTTCAGAAATATTGAATATCATATTTTAAGTAAATGATCAAAACCGTTTAATGTTAAGCACTTAACAAAAAATAATCACGGAAGTTTTACTGCTTTGATTTTTAAATTCTTTCAAAATGTTATTTTTCTATTTCAACAGACAAAAGTTTTGTGATAACAGCACCCCAAAATTTAATGTTCAATATGACACCCATATTGATATTGCTCTTCTTAAAGAAATTTAATGTTCAATATGACACCCATATTGATATTGCTCTTCTTAAAGTTACATTTGACATTTAGTGTTCAAAATGCTCGACGTTTCCATTTATTTATTTTTATTTATCTATTTGAGTTGGGGTCTCTCTGTTGCTCAGGCTGGGACCACAGTTCATTCACCACAGCCTCAAACTCATGGGCTCAAGTGATCCTCCCACCTCAAGCTCCAGCATAGCTGGAACTACAAGTGTATGCAGCCGGGCTCGGTGGCTCAGCCTGTAATCCCGCGCCTTTGGGAGGCTGAGGTGAGTGGATTGCCTGAGCCCGCGGGTTCGAGACCCACCTGGGCAACTTGGCAAGACCTCATCTCTACAATAAACCAAAAATCAGCCGGGCGTGGTAGCGCATGCCTGTAATTCCGGCTACTCGGAAGGCTGAGGTGGAAGGATCGCCGGAGCCCAGCAGGCCAAGGCTGCGGTGGCCGGGAGCGGCCACTGCACTCCAGTCTGGGTGACAGAGTGAGACTCCAACTCAAAAAAAAAAAAAGTGTATGCCACTACGCCCAGCTAATGTTTTAATTTATTTGTAGAGACTTGTGCTTGCTATGTTGCCTAGGCTGGTCTCGAACTCCTGGACTCAAGAAATCCTCCTGCCTTGACCTCCCAAAATGCTCACAGTGAGCGCCACACTTGAGGGAAAAAAAAGAAGAAAGTTCAATCTTTTCTAACTAAAAAAGAGTTCTGGACCAGAACCATCTTAGAAAGACCTAGAGTCAGGCTCTGCTCCCTGGATTCAAACTCAGAAATAAGCTTCTTTCTACCCGTTCCCTGCCCCTTTGATTTATTGGTATCAAGGATGAGCTGGCTAGCGTTCCTCCGACCACAACAACTGGCGACCTCACTGCAGGACCTTGGTCGATGGGATCTCCTGATAGAGATGCCCTAGCAGCTGCCAGAGCCACTCTGTGTTCTGGGGACTCTCTGGAGAGGAGTCCCACCAACCGGGACCAGTCCTTGATGAACTGGTAAGAAAGAGGCCTTGTGGGTACCAATCTTGTAAAGCAGATGCACTGATTTGGTAAACCATCCCTGGACGTGTGCACGCGTCGGCGGACGCTTTCTCACTTGGGCTCTCAGGGGTCACTTTGCAGGTACCAGAGAAACGCTGGACCGACCTGTGAGTACTTTTGTTGGGGATCTAAATGCAAAATGCGGTTGTGACTTAAGTCCTATACAATGCTCTGCTGGTCACGCGGTTCAAG